>CM021102.1:202658750-202800258 GCA_007115665.2 Sequoiadendron giganteum | reverse complement strand
GCAGTACATTTATCATTCCCATCAAAATGAGCTAAGTCACCTTGCCCAAAGCTTGATGATAATTCGTCCTTGGAGCAATAGGAGGACAATACTCATTTCTTCCACCATTCCTTCTACTCCTTTGATTCATATATTGATCAAAGGTCCATGCATCTCTCAAATCAAGAGGTAGGGATGCATACTCCATATAAACTTGTCGTGCATCATCAACAAAAGGTGTTGCAACCTCCACTTGTGGTTGTTCTTCCCTTGGAGTGAAAGTAGGGAAAAGAGGCCTAGAGGTAGATCCTCTAGTGATTGCAACATGTTGTCCAACAATCCTATCTCTTCTATGATTTCCATTAACTCCATTGTTCTTTCCAGTTTGATTGTTTCGGGGCCGACCAATAATTTGTGATGCTTGCTGGTCCATTCTTGACAACAATCGTGACCATGTCTATCATCCCATCAAACTTTTTTTCCATTCTAGCTTCCTTTTCCTCATAATCTTGTCTAAGGCTCTCCGACAAATTTTCAACTATTTTTTCAACACTTTCAACTGTTTTACCAGTATCTCTTTCCCTCAAAGCCCCAGATAAAGTCTCTGCCTTTGGCACTGGTGGAAACTGAAACAGAGTTCTTGCTAGATTTCTGGTGAAAAGTCTATTCTCTCTGTCACACATCCAATTACTGAAAGCTGACTGTCACAAGATGGTAGGGTCTTCTTCTCTCATACCACTGAAATGAGCTAGACATTTTTTTCTTGGAATTTTTAAGAACACAACCAGCACTAAGCCAACTGATTAGTGTTAGCTCAACAAACTAATAAGCAAACTGAAAACACTCAACACCAAGAATGTGCCCCAAAACCTGATGTGCGTGAGGGGCTAGCATATGGTAGAGTAAAACGCTCAATAACTTGAAAGGAAATTACAGCTCAAAGTAAAGAGGCGGTGAACCAGTCATGAACAATTTTCACACTTTATTCAATGGGGGGAAGAAAGAAACAAAGCATACTAATTCATCCACTGCCGCAGGCATCCACTTATGAGTGGGAATTCACCACTTTAAAGTGGGTACAAGAAGAGATTATTAAGTTCTTTTTCCACACTGGTGGTAAGCCATCCAGGGGTTATAGTATTTGCATTAGAAATCATAAGTAATTGCAATAATAACAATGGTTGGGTTAGTACTACAAACTCACAACCTTATAGTTGAAGGAAACTGCAAATTACGAGTGTTACAATGATAGAATGAATGCAAATATATGAAGGATGAATCTATCAAGTTTTAAAACTATCAAAGAATGAAATTGAAGCTAAAATCTAAGCTTATTGAAGTCTGATAACAAAAACCAGCATACTGTGAATCAAATGAAATGCTCAAAACTATCCAAATATGCCTTTGAATGATGTGAAATGAAGTATTCTAAAAGATGTAGGCACCCAATCTCCAACCCACAAACTGCATTAAAGCTCAGAGAATTATTAGGCACGAATTCCAAGGCAGTCCCAGCATGGTACGGCCTTCTTAAGGGCGATTTTCTTCTTAAAATCAAAAGCAGCGAAATAAAATCTGCAAACTTCAAGGTGGGGTCGCCCCAAGCATAGAATCACGATGAACAAATACCCATAATCAAATTAAAATCACAAAAAGAGCTGCAAGTGAAATCGACTTTCAGCCATGACTGCAATAGCAACTCAAAAATCTGAAACAACATCAACATTCTCCATCTATGAAACTCAATCTGCTAGTCTGGATGAGAAGCAGCAATAATACCAACTAAGTGTTGTCTTTCAAACATGAAATTGGATTAGAACTAGGAGGTAAGCATCCCTCAAAGTGAAAATCAAGTTGTCATTTCAACAACATAACAATAGCATAAACATTGGATGCCAAAAGCTAGAGCAAAGCTTCACTTTTATAGAAAAAGAGATGACTCTTCAAATTCCAAGAATGGGACGCCAAAAGCCATTTCAAATATTTTCAAATTCAAAAATATTAAAATCTCCTCCAAGGTGGTGTCCAACTTCAAGGCAATTGAAAACTTTATTAAATGTTATAATTTTCTCCTTAATGAAGGCGTTCCCCTTCATGGCCACCTTTTAAACACAACTTGAAGTTAATGCACTAGGCCAAGGGGTAAATTTGGAATTATAACAATAATGCCTTGAAATATTTTATTTCACCAAATAATGTTTTTTAAAGCCACAAAGACAAACCCAACAACTGCTCCAACTGAAAAACACTTGCCCAAGTGCTGACAACTAATCATAGCCAAAAATAGAACTTACTAAATATAGTAAATTCTAAGAAATACCAGAATACCTCCAAACAAGGAACCCTGATTTCACCTCAACGAACCTATAGGCTTCTGGAATAGGCTGAAGAGCTACCGAACTGATCACTGACTAGAAGGGGACATTACAGTGCATGCATTCCAGACTTCATCAAACAATTCAAGGCATAGGTGTCATTTTCAGTGGAAAAATATAACTTCTATTTTCTATCTCTAAAATTCTTCTATCCTTGTCTTAGGTTTTCTCTCGCATGTCGAAGTAAACGACATCTTTTTTAGAATTTGGTCTTCTGGGTTCACTCAACGTAACATAGGCATGTTCCAAATTTTTTTGAGAAAATTGCCCCATTACTTCTCATTTTGAAGTACTTTGCTTTTTTTTGAAGATTCTTTTGCATGTCGGTGAAAAAGTCAACTTTTTGAAAAACGAAGAATATGGGTCTAATCAGCACATTGGTGGCTACAAAACCCATATGCCAGTTTTTCTCAAGAAAAATTAGCCCCTGGCACCCCTACTGCCCCTACAGCTTTTGTTATTGAAAAGCTCTTCCATGCCTTAGTAAAGGTCGTTTTTTTGAATTTTTGATAATCTGGGTTGACTTAGAATTTCAATTTTTACAAAACCCATATGCTAGATTTTTTCAAGAAAAATGGCCCTCGCAGCCTTCGGTGCCCCTACTACTTTTGTTTCAAAAAATCTTCACATGCTAAGGCAAATGCATTTTTTTTTGAATTTCTGACGTTGTGGGTTTGCTTAGAAATACTTTCTCTACAAAACCCACGTCTTGGAATTTTTCGTAAACACTTTCCCCTGGACAGGTTATTTTTACCCTCATGGGAAAAGTTGTCAAAACATAGCCGTGTTTACAATCAACGGGCTAGTTTTTCAAAATGCAGTTCACTCGGACCGAATTCAAGACCAAATCGGTCTTAATTCATGATTTCCTAAGAAAAGTTGACACCAATTTGCATCAAGCGCATCTGAAGGGTTGATTCAGACAATTTGATAGGCATAGTCACTCAAAATCCACATGGTTTCATACCTCGTATAGCTGATAGCCTTCCAAGGCCAATTTAGAGGGTTGAATACCATTGGAATTCTACATGTGTAGCGAGTTCAAGAGCATTTCTCATAGCTAGAGTATTCACAATTAAACTTTGTGGTTTCATCATGCAACACTCTTCCATTGAGAAACACATGAAAAGCGCCAAGAGCGTCAAAAGCGTAAAGTTGCAGAAGAAATAGAGGCCATCGCTCTAGTTATGGAGCCGCCAGAGTTAACAGTTAGTAAATTGTCAGTTAGAGTGTGCAGATATTTTCAGGAGTGCTCAAGTTGTTAACAAGCAGTGAATTGACAGTTCTTACATGTGACGACCTCCAGATGATGAGGCAGTTAACTTCTTGGAGGAGTTAATTGCTCAAGATCACAACTAGTCGACAGGATGTCCCATCTCTTCAAGATAGACATTTGACACAGCAGTGAACTTGATGCCTCTTTCCAAGTTAACTCGTTGTCCCACCTGTTGTGACCTTTTTCACACATCACCCCATCAAGATGGGGAACCCCTAAATTTTGCTCCATTCTGGTCTTTTGGCTTTGGTTCGCTCTCTCTGGTCTCTGGTCCTTCCGGGGATGTCCCGTCATTTGACCCAGGTTAAAGTATTGGTTAAGTCTGTGTAATTAGGGTTTTCATCCTTCAGGCTTATTAAAGGTCAAACTGAGTTATAAAATTGAAATCTAAGCTTAGTGCAGCAGTCAGAAGACTTCCAGCAGAGTCCCCCTAAATTTTCACTGTATTCCGGCAACTTACTATTTTTAGTAAGTATTCAATTTGGGACTATTTTATTGAGATTTTGGAATTCTGTCAGTTCCACTGCATCCGGGTGACATCAAGCTGTCTACACGTAAATTTTGAGCCAGATCAGACGACTTGCTATTTTTGGCAGTTCAGGCTTCAAGAGCCATTTTCAGGGTTTCCACATGAGCTTTTCAGATGCATGTCTGGAGAATCCTTCTGGGTTTTCCAAAACCTTCGCAGTGATGTAACATGCAAACCGAGACGACCACTTTCAGAGTTCAGCCTTCGGAGGCTATTTTTAGGGTTCGCATGCAGTGTTTTTCAACGCATGTCGGGTTTTTCTTTATGGGTTTTTCGAGAGCTTCGCAACGGTGTGACTTGCAAGCGGAGAAGATCAAAGTTTAAGGACTTACTATTTTTAGCCAGTGCATGCATGCAGACCAGTTTTCTGGGTTTTTCTGGGTTTTTTGAGATCCCACGGGCAATATGACATGCAAAACCATCCGACAGTGGATGAGTCACTTTTCAGACAGTTTCTATTTTTAGCAGGTACACTCTGGCAGCCGCCCAACACTCCAGTTCAGCAGACAAAGCGACATGCAGAAGGAACGAAGTCAAACGGAGACCGTTCGGGATACATGCAAGTCAAATTAGGGTTTCCACTTTTATAGGGGGTAAAATCCAAAAATAGCCGAAACAAAGTACCCCACCCATGTCAGCACACTTCAAGGTACCTGCTGGCAAAATTTGAGCAAAGTCGGAGAACTTACTATTTTTAGTAAGTCAGGGCACGGCTATAAATAGCAGGTCTGCACCCGAGGTTGGCATCAGAGTGACCCTCAAGCTATCAAGATCAAGCGTTGCAACTTTCAGGCAAAACGGAGCTACTGAAGTCAGAAAGTCAGAACTTACTATAAATAGCAGGTGGCTATAAATAGCAGGTCAGGGCAGAGGACTGACAAAACAGGTTCACAAGGTGAAGAATATCATATGATGAAATTTTCAGGCAAAATGGAGCTGTAGAAGTTGAAAATTAAGGGACTTGCTAAAAATAGCACAACTTGCTAAAAATAGAATGCAAGAGCAGGGGCAGGCAGAGGCTTGAAAATTGTCTAAAAAAAAAACGAAAGTAGACCCAAGGAAATGCGCCCACCTTGATGACTCTCTCAAAAAGTTTCTAAGTCATAAAATCAAAGTAGCCCCTTCCAAATGCGCCCATGGTGAAAATGAAAGCTCACATGTGTAAATGCGCCCACCTAGCAAAACAGAAGCATGGGGTCTCATTTGCGCCCAAGGAAGAAGAGGATAGGTGAAAAGCGGCTAAGTATGAAATTGAAAGTGCAACACCTCATTTGCGCCCAAGGGTAGTGATGCCTTGAAAAAGTTCTAAGGCGTGGAAAGTGAAAGCTCACCTAGTGATTTGCGCCCTCACCTCAAGCATTGAAGACTCAAAACGTCTAAGGCAAAAAGAATGAAAGTAGACCCATGTAAATGCGCCCTCACCAAGGTGTAAAGTGAGCTTGATGAAATATTCTAAGGCACACAAACGAAAGTAGAGAGGTCAAAATGCGCCCTCAAGAGAAAATGGAAGCTTGGCCTAGCAAATGCGCCCATGATGAAGAAGGATGGTGGAGGCCGAAATTCTTCTAAGGCATAAAATGAAAGTAGAGAGGTCAAAATGCGCCCTCAAGAAGATACATGGCTTGAAGAAATTCTAAGTGGTGAAAATAAAACTAGACACACCCATATGCGCCCAAGGCAAGATAAAGTGGCTAAGACGTGGAGAAATTTCTAAGTCAAGAAAATGAAAGCTCAAGACCCCATATGCGCCCAAGGTTGCTGGAGAAAATTTCCTAAGGCAACGAAATGGAAGT
The DNA here is from genome assembly GCA_007115665.2 of Sequoiadendron giganteum. Classification (NCBI taxonomy): domain Eukaryota; kingdom Viridiplantae; phylum Streptophyta; class Pinopsida; order Cupressales; family Cupressaceae; genus Sequoiadendron; species Sequoiadendron giganteum. The sequence goes on along the minus strand of CM021102.1, from coordinate 202,794,306 downwards.
AGACACATGAATATGCGCCCAAGTTGAAGTGGAGATTTTTTTAAATTTTTCTAAGTGTGGAGAATGAAAGTGGCTCATGCTAAATACGCCCTTGATTGAAAATGTTTCTAAGGTGTGGCAAGGGTAAAAGCTAGCAAAATAAAACATCACTGAGAGAAATACGCCCAAGATGTGAGATGACAGGAGAAAATTTCTAAGTCGCAAAAAAATAAATGCCAAGGGGTCAAGTGCGCCAGAGGTGTAAAGTGAGGAATTTTTTTTTAAATGAAATAAATATTTCATCAAAAATATACGCCTATGGTAGAGAAAATGTTAGAAGTATTTTCTAAATGGAATAACATTTCACTGGGGAAAAACACGCCCTTGGCATGGAAGGATGATTTGATGAGTTTTAAAATTTCCCAAAGGCAGTTGAAAGTGGACACAGTGACGAAGTTTTATTTCCAAGGCGGAAGCAACTAAATGTTTTCCATGGGTCAAGTGAAAATCAAATGAACCCGTTTAAAATGCACCCATGATTTAACAGAGTTTGAAAATTAATTTCCTAAGGGAAATTTTAATATTTTCAGAGGAAACTCGTTTTGACTAGATTATTTTCCTGACGGAAGTTAAATCTCAAAGGATGAATTATTTCGAGCACGCAAATAATTTTTAATCACTCGGAGTTGAACATTTTAATGAGAGAATTTAAAATGTCTAAGGCAAATTTTATGAAATCGAGGATTTAAATGACAGACATTTTAAAAGTTGGAAATATATTTACAACTCCCACGAAATTTTTCGAGTTGAATTTATTTAAACACTGCGAGATTTTAAAATGGAATTCAAGTGATTGTTTTTCTCGCGAGAGTTAACTGGCAGACTAAGAGGAAAATTCGAAATTTGAAGAAGAAGGAATCATTATTAATAGCAACTGCCATAATGACCGGCTGACGACTAGCCCACTACTGCGCTTGAATTAGAAGATTCCGAACGAAGAGAGTGGAAAATTGATGAAGGTGCTAAAAATAGCCCCAGCACTACTTAGCAGGATTCTCCGAGAAAAGTTATTTAAACAATCTCTTCTCTCATTTCTCCTCACATTGTTTCGAAGTTGAAGTTGCTGAAGAAGTTCTTGAGAGATTGAAATATTTTCCAAGTGGTTGAGGAGAGAAATTCTGTGAGAGTTTATTTTATTTCGGAGTGTTGAGTTGCTGAAAGTGCGAAGTGCTGGAGAAAATTTCATTTGCCGAGACTCTTTCTTTCGAAAGCTGAAAGTGTGTTGCTGCAACTTCGAAGTTGAAGGGTGAAGTTATTTTCCGGAGTTGCTGGAGAATTTAATTCTCAAAGAGCTGAAAGTGGAGTTGCTGCAAAGTTCGAAGTTGTATACTGGAGGGCTAAGATTTTATTTCCAGATTGTTGAAGTCGCTGCAGATTTGCGAAGTTGTAGAAGATTTCTTTTCTCTGGAGATCTTTATTTTCAAGCTACTGAGGGTCGAAGTGTTGAAGAAGTTTAAACGTTGAGAAGTTGAGGAAGTTGAAATTTCATATTGCTGGCAACTCTTTATTCCTCTAACTGCTGAAGTTGACAAAGTGAAGTCAAGGTTCGAACTATTTGTGCTGGAGAAATTAGCTACATTGCTGAAAGTTATTAGCTTGCTGCGTTTTTTCTTCACCAGTCAGAAGTGCAGTTGCTGAGAGTTGTCTCCAAACTCGGAGATTTTTATATAGTTTGAGGTTTGGAGTTAGAAATTTATGCTGAGGAATTTTATTTTCAAAGCTAACTCCGTATTCGCAGCCATCTCGGGAATTGTTTTATTTTATTAATCTGCAGCCTAGCTTATTCTTCTATTTTATTTTTACAGATGGCTGGCGCAAAGGATGTTGCAGGAACAAGCAGAGCCGCAGGCAGAGCTGCAAACACTGAAGCAGGCAAGGCTGGCTCATCCCGGCAGGCAATGATTAAAAGGCTCGCTAAGCCATTTCTCCCAAAATCAGCAATAGTTTCAAAGTTGGCAGGATTAAATGACACCAACCTTGGTTCATTTAATCTAAATGCACTCAAATCGAGGATGTTCGGGCTAGGGGGCCATCAACCATCAGTCACGGCACATAATATAATGAAGAGTGGAATCTACGCAGCTGCTAGTTTTCCGCCAGCAATTCAGTGTCCGGAGCTAATTATGGAGTGCGCCAATCACTACAAGCCAGAACGTAGGACGATTGTCTCTCCGGATGGTAAACTGCTCGCCAACTTCACACCGGATGCCATCGGAGAGGCATTTGGGATTCCAACTGCTGAGGAGATGTTATACAGAACAAACAAAAGGGCAGACAAGATGTACTCTTCCTCTTTCGAAAGAGTCACTGCAGTCATCAACAGAGTTTGGATGCAGAAGCCGAGGCCACCCCGCACTAAGCTCCCAAAGCAGATAATTGCCGAGGACGTGAAACAAGAATACTGTGATTTGATAATGATGCTGAGCCGGGTGAATGGGAGTGCACAGGCTTACATTTTCGAGCCTTGGATGTTCTACTTCATCGAGATCATCTTGGAAGGAAAAGAGTGTGTCGATTGGGCTAGGATGATTAGCAACCACATCGATGAGCAATTCAGGAGCTTGAAGGTGACGAAGACTTTCTACATGAGCTCATATGTAATTTACATGTTGGCCAGAATGACTAAGTACAGAGGGATTTCGTACAAAGAGCCAATCGGCTGTGCCCCTGGTCAATTCAAAATCCATGAAGCCTGCACACAGCTACATTTAGCTAACATTGCCAACTATAAACGGGCAAATGATGCATTCACAATGCACATTGCGAGGACACTTCAGCAAAGGACGCAGCAGAGAATATCTAAAGAAGCACAGACATTGATTGAGGAATATGGGTATTGGCTCATCCAATTCCCGAAATTCACATATATTAGGCTGCAAGGGTTCACTTCGTATCCGTATCGGTTACCACGATACCCCACCGATCACATAGTAATGCTTGAGGTATCTAGGCAATTGATTGCCTACGATAAGATTCAGAAAAGGAAAAAGAAGGGTGGACTTGATTTCCCCATCACCATGGGAAATTCCATTGAGGTGTGTCCCTCTTTGCAGGCAGCCCGAGAGGCGGAGGACGAGCTGCAATCTTATCATTTGTCATATCACACAGGCAGGCAGGATTTCGATCCTTACGGGAACATCCGGATGGTACAGAACGTTGAATACCGGCACAGAGCTCATCTGGAGGACTTCTGGGCAAATGCAGTGGATGAGGCTGAGATAAGAAGAAGGATGTTTTCCAGACTTCCTCTCAAGTTGATTAGAGAATGTGAGATTATTCCAGTTCCCGACCAGGTGGAGGAGGATGTCAACGTCATGCAACCCGACTATGGGTCAGTTAGGGATACTCCTGCCCCACCACCTGATTGGTCCGAGCCAGAGATCATGGACTTGGACACTCTTTCTATCCCGGTGATGACTTTTACCAGGACTTGGGTCGACAGACATGTATGCAGACTTAAGAGCAAGTCGATCGCCCTTACTTATAGCTTGATGGGCGACCCAAGGCCGTTATCGGTAAAAAGAGGGAAACAAATTGCTCAGACATCGAGGGCACAAGTGGAAGTGCCAACCCAACCGACACCGTTGAGGATAGAACAAGCATCACCCGTGCACTCACAAACTCAGTCTTCGAGTTTGAGAGTGGTTTCATTATTTGCCGATCAGAGGGCAGGATTAGAGGAAGAGCGGGGACTTGAGGAGGTAGATCAGCCCAACGCCCGGGAATCAGCTAGTGTCAGTCTATCCAGGGGCGGCCAATAGGAGGAGGAAGAGGAAACAATGGCCGACACCCATTTTCGGCAGATGTTGGACACGGCTTTGGAAGAAGAGGAAAACACAGAACAAGGGACCCAAGGGTCGGGAGATACCCAGCTTATAGAGGAGGATGAACCTGAGCAGACCAGTGCAAGAAGAGAGGAAGTGCACGAGATGGAGGCAACAGAAGAACAGCCCCTTGTTGTTTGTAATCCACAGCAGACAGTGCCTGATTGGCTTTCCGACAGAATGAGGAGAGAACCCGAGGATGACACGGATCCGGCCATTGAGATGGAAGAGTTCCTCAGGAGGATCAGTGCGCCACCAGAGAAGAAAAGGGCCCGAAAGTTTTCAAAGATCTCGACCGACGAGTCAGGCTCCCGCACGCTTCAGGTGGCTATTCCGAGGGAAGATTGTGATCGAACCGAGGAGAGGCCTGAAAATTATGTGATCACCACAGTAGAGTTGGGTCGTCCTACGGGAGCCCAAGTTATCGAGGAGTTCGATAACTCCTATCAGGCATTGAAGGATCAGTTGCTCCGCACGGAGGGGAAGTATAAGAAATTGAAGAAGGAGCACAAAACCTTGATAGGATATATGCAGAATCTAGCACGTCCAGGTGAACCAGCAAACCCAGCAGTGGAACGTCCATCAGAGCTTCCGAAGGAGTTAGTTGTTGCCTTAGGGGATTTGAAGAAAATGGAAACGGAGGCAGACAAGTGGGTTAGCCGTGTTCATACCGAGACAGGGAAATTCATGGAGGACCTTGCCGATGCTTATCGACAAGCCTCAAATATTTTGGCACGGATGGATATAGTAGATCAGGCCTGGGGTGATACTCGCATCTATCAAACGAAGATTGTACTTCGTTTGGGGGCTTTGATGCATGTACCTCTAGAAACCTTGGTGGATGGAGGTGTAATTCAGAGAGGTGATAGGTATGATTTCACCAGTTGGTACTCCTCGGTGGTCACAGGCCGTGGATTTCACGACGCAGCAAGGGCAGATTCAGCTAAAGTGAGGAAAGCAATGGGCAACATCTTGGGGGGAGTCCTCAATACATTAGAAGCCATATTTGCTAGAAAGTTGGTCCCAGAGGAGATAACTGCTGATGGCTTGAAAAGTAGATTGCCTCCATTCTTCTCAGCTGCGAGGTCACTTGTCCTGGATGACTTTGAGAATGTCTCCACGTTCTCTAGTATAATTCAGCATACCCAGGACGCCTTGGTGACATGGAGAAAATCTTGCATCAGATACGGACAGACGGTAGCAGTCTTGGAGTTCCAGCTCAACCATGTTCCACCGATCTCTACACAGGAGGTTGAAGCAGTATTGGCCCGGTTGATCGAGTTTGCTATCCGGGAGAAGGCCAGTGGGAACGCGCTGCTTGATGAGGATCTTCTTGATGATGGTAGTGGGCATTAATTGCTCATTATGATTCCTGCAGGGGAGTGGAGAATATTCTGTGCATTCATTGCCCACTCCTCTCTGTGGCGGTTTTTAGGGCAGAAACCCTAATCAGGGCATAGGTGGCTCGATCTGAGCCCTTCATTGTAATTTGATCTAAACCGTCCACTGAATTGGACTTATTATAAAAGGGGCATCCCCCCTCATTTGTAATTAGATAGAGATTAGATCAAGAGTTGAATCAGAGCTAGAGAGTAGAAGGCATATAGCATTTAGCTTAGAAGTTAGCTTTAGATTGAGGAGGGAAGAAAACTTTCCTTTGAAAGTTTTGTAAAAGGTTGTTGTGAACACTTTTCATAATACAAAGAGTTTCATTGTTTGGTGATTTCTTCTTTGTTATGAGTAGCTAGCAAGGCCATTTCGTCTTTCCAATTCAAGGTAGATAGAGTAAAATAGATTTTATTTCATGCAAGTAGTTGTTAATTGTGGAGTGTGGCGTTGTGATTTAAGCATATCTTTTTCATCCATACCACTAGCGGGCTTGCTGATGGTAAGTTCGCCTTGCGTGGTCAACTGGAGTATCAGCACTTAACTTCGATTATGGTTCATATGTTTGTATGCGTCGTGTTGACGGTATGAACGTGTTGTGTCATAGTTTGAACATTTTCTCATCCTTTGAAGATTGCACCAACTTTGTCGAGTTGTTCGAAAGAAGACAAAGCAAGTTTGGTTTGAAGATTGTTTAAGTCGATCTTCGTCCTCCACCCTTTAGAAGTAGATTTGTAGAATCCCTATCCCTATCCCCTTTAAATTCTGCATTTTCCGAGTCAGTTTAGATACCAGAACCATATTGCCAAATCATTCATGTCCTAATTGCTTCACAAATTGAACAACTACGTAAGTCCCCTTGAAATAACCAGCAAAACACATCAACCAACTGAGTCTATTCGCGATAAAAGGAACCTTGGAGTCGAACACATGAACTTTCAAGCAATCTTAGCATGTGGGACACTTTGATCAAGAGAGAATAGAGTGACCGTTGGGCAACTTTATTCTGTGCTGGCGCTGTCATAAAAAGCACGTCAACAGGACCTGGTCGCAACTGTTAAAACGCCACCATTTTGGACGCGTGGGCGGAAGGAGGCCAAAAATGTCTATGTGTAACCCTTGACGTTTTCAACAGAGAACTTCAAACGCCATTTGTTCATACAGTTCGCCATTTTTGAGGGCATTTTCAGTGACTATGCCTGTACGTGGATGCTTCACGAATTCGCCATGTGAGAGTTGAAGCATTCTTCGAAAATAAGGTTGATTCATCACTTAAATTTGCTGAGTGTCTGGTTATTTGTTTGCCACTGCACATTTTGACAATGTCAATAGGAGAGGTGTCGAATTCTCATGCCTACAATGTAGTAAACATGAGAATTTGAAACCTATATAAAGAGGTTGCTCTCATTGTTAAACTTACCACTTTCCTTTGCACTTGGAATTACGAATTTCATTGCTGTTGCATTTTCTGTGTGCTGCAATCCCTCCTTGTTGTTGAGTTTTGTGAGAGCCTTATTTCACCATCACTGCTGTTTGCATTTTCTGTGAGTTGCAAACCATCATTGCTATTTAGATTGTGAGAGCCATATACAATTTTGTGAAAGCCATCTACAATTTTGCTGAGAGCCATATATCATCTTGCTGTGACTATATTGCTGAGAGCAACATTCCCTCATTACCGAACTGCATTTACCTGAGAGTTGTATTTGTTCATGCTGTGAGAAGTAGCTGGTAAAGGCTGTGAAGGACGGTGGAGGAAGAGCTGAAGCTACCGATCGAACTCATTTCGCAGCAAGGAAATCACGCATGAGAAATGTCTTTGTAGAATTTATGTCATTGATTTAAAAATGAGTTATTTGTTTGCTTGATTATGCTTTGCATTATGTTGTAGTATGAAAGGAAAATATTAGAAAGCCTCTATTTTTCCAAGGAATTGTATTGAATTGGGAATAGCTTAATTTCATTAGAAAAGGCTTATTGAATTAAGAAATAGCTTAAGAGCTTGTTGAATTGGAAATAGCTTAAAAGCTTGTTGAAATGGAATAGCATGATTTCATAGGAAAGCTTGTTAAAAGAATAGCTTGAAAGGGAAATGTTTGAATACTTTATTATGAATTGTATTACTTGAATATTGCTTGAACTCCTTATATAAAGGAGAAAGGAACTAGTTATTAAATATCAGTGTTCCACGGGGACGCGTTTCCCCCATTTTTGCCCAAGTTTCCGAAACGGGGACGTTTCGGGGACGGGGAAACGGGTACTTGGCGTTTCCCGCCGTCCCGCCACCGCCACCGGTGCTCCACCGGAGACGGGGAAACGTCTCCGCGTCTCCGAGGAGACATGGAGACGTGGAGACGTCTCCAAGTCTCCTTGGGAGACGTCTCCAAGTCTCCAAGTCTCCTGGGGAGACGTCTCCAAGCCTCCAAGTCTCCTGGGGAGACCACTCTAACTATCCGTCTACTGTCCCAGGTTTCCAGTTCTTCAGCTGCTGAGAGGAACTGGTCTACATATAGCTTCATCCACTCTCTTAAGAGGAACATACTTACCTCTAAGAGAGCAGAGAAGCTTGTGGCTATACACAGTGCTTTGCGTCTCATAGACCACAAGACACTTGGGTACAAGGAGAGTCCAACAGCACAATGGGATGTGGAGCCAGAGGAGCCTTCACAGATTGATGAGGATGATCCTACCACTTCAGATGCAGGGCTGGTTGGTGTGAGCTTGAGGGATCTTGACCTTGTGGAGTCTAGCAGTTCCAGTGATGAGGAGTTTGCACTTGCAGTGATTAGAGGCCTCCCTTCACTACATTTTGAGTTTTGACATTTTGGCATTTTGTCATTTGTAATGCTATTGCTATTAGTATCTATATTTACTATTTGGCATTTGCTACTCATTGTAATGATGAATCATGTAATCATCTTTATAGACTTTTTGATATTTGATATCTCATATGACATCAGATATTCATATTTTCAATATAAATTATAATAGAAATCTCCAATTTGACAATTTCATTTGCCAAATTTTATTTAGCAATTAGCATTGAAGAAATCATCGTATTTAGATTTAGTATTTCAAATTTTACTATGTTATAATTTTACTAATTTCCTATAGTTTCATTTGAAATGTAATTCTTATACTGTTATACTATTATACATCTTTTCAAAACTAGTTTTTCAAGTACTATAAGTATATGTATAACTATATCTGGACCACCACCCCGCCACCCCCCCGCCGCCGTCCCCCCGCCGTCCCCCTGTCGTCCCCAAACTTAAGCCCTTTGTCCCCCCATCCCGGAAACCCGTCCCGCACGTTTCCCCGTCCCCCCGTCCCCAACGCCCGTGGAACACTGTTAAATACTAGGTCAAGGATGGAATCAGTACCAAGGTAGTCTACAGCTTAAGTTATAGGGATAACTGGGATAAGCTAAAAGTACTCTTAGGATAAAGATTTCCTGATTAGGAGGAATGGTATAAGACCTTGTTGACTGCATTACATTCCTGATTAAGTAGTTTGTTTGAAGGTAGGTTGTCTGAAACAGGATAGACCTCCCTTATGTAGCTATTGAAGTAGAATGTCTCAAGGTAGGTAATCTGAAACAGGATATACCTATCTTGTGTAAATGTCTTAGGAAAAATGTTGTAGGTTAGTCTGGGATTAAAGATTATCCAATAGTAAAGGACGATACCTATGCGTAGTGTAAGATAGTCTTAAATCAAATCGGCCCTGGATAGTGTATATGATAGATGACCTTCATTCGAAGTACTGAATGAGAATACTTTGGCCAAAGTAGTGGAAGGTACGACATCCACTTAGATATGAGATAGTCGAGACTACACTGTCAGTTCATTGTGATTCATCATGCTAGTTCGGGATTGTGAAATAGCAAGTTCTAGATGTATAGGACACAGCACTATGCTCAGTTGGGTTGTCGCAACCGGTTACTTTACCAATCTCTTCGTTCGAAGGGAGAGCCATCTATTGAATGATAGATGTGCGGGGGACCGCATTAACAGTCCGTGGTTGGCGGAAAAGCGCCTGAGTGATGTTTCTCCTCCCCAGCAGGTGACAGATACACCAAGATTTGTAAGGAAGGAATCCTGGACCATCTTACTACTATTTGTGCAAAAAGCTTACGAGCTATGTATGTAATTGTTTTACTTTTGTACTCTGAATTATATTTGCAATGGAAATGGAATCCATGTGGAAAAACATATTGTAACTGGCATGTAATTATCAATAAAGAAAGGAAAAATTTTATTGTAATGTCTTTGTTTACTTGTTACATTTATATGTTTGAAGTGAAATGTTAGGAAAAATTTTAATTACCCAGTTTGGGGGTCGTTACATATATATATTATACACAATTAAGCGCCCCAGGAGGAGATAGGCACCCATGATTTTGAGAGGAAAAATGATGTTTTTCTCAGAAGCAACCTCCAAGACAACTCTGTCAGATTCACTCAAGCTCCCCGATGGATCATTCGGCCAAATCACAAGATTCTCTAGGCATCCAGAAGTCGAAGTCAAATAGAGGATAAAATCAAGCAAAAGTTGAAATTTCAAGAAATTTGACTAAGTCTACTAGGGAAAATTTCCCCAGGCTAAGGAGGGCATCCAAGCTTTCATGCCTTAGAAGAATTTTTCAATTTTTATCATTCCTCATTTAAAAAAGTGTCTACATTCAACGAACCTGCTCAAGATTGGATTCAAAAGATTTAAAGCAAAGAATAAACCTTTTTCTTCCTTAGAACCTATTTAAGAAGGCCTTTGCATTCATTATTCACTTTTTGCAGGTTGGCATTAAAGAGCAAGAGAGGAGGAGACATAAAATTTTATTCTTTTCAAGATTTGAGAGCCAAAACGTGGTGCTTTTACTTAGTTCTTCATAATTTCGGGATCAACACATAAAGGAGCTCGTTTTTTTAGGCTTTAAGTTTCCAAGGCATCAATTTTTAGAAGAAGGGGGTCATCATTTTCAATTTCCATCAATCTGGGTCTGCTCGGTTTTCAATTCTCTACAACTTTGGAAAATTTTCAAATTTTCAAGAAACTGCTTTTTCCATGCATGTCCAAGAAATCTTCAGTATTTTCAGAATTTGATCATCTGGGTCCTTCTCAAACGTAAGTCTCGACAAAACCCAACTCTCAGCTTTTTTCAAGAAAATCCTAAAAAATTAGGGTTTGCTGCTTTTTCAACCAGCCATCAACAATTTTCAAAACGGACGATTTGGGTCTCTTTGCAACGAGATTCTACACAAAACCCGTATCTCCGATTAGTTTTTAAAAATTCATCATTTTGAAAAAGAAAAATCAGCAAGTTATTTTTAGTATTTGTGCTGAGCTTTGTCCAAGCATAGTCAAGTTTACAGTCAATCTTCAAGTTTTTCAGCATAGAGTACTATCCCATCAAATTCAGAACAAAGCCGGTGTTGTATCAAAATTTTCATCGTACAATACTCTTCTATTGAAAAATCAGAAGAAGTATCAGGAATATAAAAGTTGTGAAAGATATGTTGAAGTAAGAGGATATATTTATAAATGGTCATCAATCCAGTTGTAGAGCTGCCAAGATTAGCAAGATTCGATAAAAATTTGAAGATGTCAAAGATTTCCCAAGTTTAATTGCAAAAGGCAAAGAAATTCTAGAAAAGAGGAATTTTGCTATCGATAATATCAGTGCACCTGATAGAGATACAGTTTCCTGCTTTTTGAAAGATGTGGTTGAGATTTAAAGCAACAAATTTCTCCCAACTTTCTTCACGCTTTCTTTTTATTCTAATCTCAATTCTTATCCATTCTTTGAAGAAGAAAGAATCAAGTTGTAATAGTTGGCATTTTCCTTGTTTTTAGGTTTTCATAGGTTGTTAGATGCTTATCTTGTTTTAGTTTTAGAAATAAAGTTTGCAAGCTGGTAAGTCTTAGTTGTAAAAGCAAGAAGATTTTAGAGTTCCCTACTCTTCTTGTGTATAAATAAGGGCAGCCTTGCCCATTTATTTTTTATGATGCTCGTGATAACAAAATGTTGAGCCTACTAGTGCCTTCTAATTGTTATTCAGTGTTGTTCAAGAACGGTTATTGTGATAGCAAATTACTGAGCCTATTTTGCCTGCAAGTCGTTGTTGTTCAATTTCATGTTCACTTAGTGTAAGAGCAAGCTTGTATGCCTCTTTAGCTGCAAGTTATTGTTCAATCCATGCGTTACTTATGTCAATGTGTTATGGTTGATCGCTAAACTGTATGCCTATTTTGCTACAATCCAGCTGTCCCAAAAGTGTAATCTTTTGTTCGTGAAATTTGAGAAATAAAGTCTTGTGCCTACTTTTCTCTGATATAATGTCTCAAATTTCCATTTTATGTGTTATGCTTATATGATCTCTATTTCAGATTGCATTGAAATTTCAGTAGATGTGTGTTGGGAGAAAGTTTGTTTAAGTATTTGTGTTGAAGAATCATTCCTGTCCATTTCTAATTCTCAAGCTTTGTGTTTACTTGAGTAATTAGAAACGTCATTAGAGTAGGCTTAGTCATAGTTGAAATTCAAAAGAGAAAATCTCAGCTATGGCGCTTGAGTTTTATAACCTTGTGCTCTTAGCTGAACAAAAAGATTGGCAAATTAGTTTAGTTTAGTTTACTTTCTTTAAGAAACGTCAGCAAAGAGGGAGCTTCCCCTCCTAATTCGAAGAGCAGTTTATCTATGCATAGTTGTCCGTTTCTAAATCACATACCAGAGGTGCGAATTGAAACGCCAACAGTATACATAGTACATATATATATATATATATATATATATATATATATAGACATATATTATTTACGTTTATATATATAAGTTCTGATTTTAGTTTGTGTTTAATATAGTCATGATTATAGTCAGCACCATTGTGGTTCTAAATAGTAACTAGTAGAATTATGATTTAGAATACAATAGATAATATAATAGTTTAGATTTATGCATTCAATTATGGTGTATACAGTTAATTGCAAAGAAACCAATGTTTGTTGGTCAGGATAATAATAGGCTATGCATCAAGATAATTCTGAGTTAGCATTTATTGTTGAATATAAATAATAGGTCTGTGTTAATCAATTTACCATGCAATAAACAGAATATACTATTCATATTATATCATTGATTTAATGGCCAAGATCAGAACCTGTGTATTTATATTAGGAATAATATCAATATTATGTCATTGATTTGTGCTTACATTAGGAACTGATATTCATATTTTCTGAATATAAACAATTAGCCATGATAGGGGAGATGGAGGGCCTACTGAAGGGGAAACGGCATGTGGGTCACCCTTTAAGTACACCACCCATATGGATGGCAAGGGCCATATGGGCCAAGAGGGATGTACTACTCTTGGGCTTAGAGGAAATGACTATCCAAAACACCTTGTTGTAGCTGCACCCTCAACCTCTCAATATGATTGAGCAATGATGGTTCTGGTACAGGGGAACGGCGTTAGAACACCTCACTAGACACACCACCCCATATGGATGGCAGGGCCATATGGGGCCAAGAGGGGTATACTGCTCTTAGGCCTTTAGGGTAGAGGGTTTCTTGGGCACCCTATTACACTATCATACTCAAGGAAGAATGAATTAGGAAAATCCAAAGAAGATTCAATATGCTTATAAATGATGTCTTATTTTATAAATGTCTACTAACATATTTGCATGTCTAAACAGGTAGTTGTATCCCTAACCATGTTCTCTTTGATTTTCTTATATGAATTTTGATTAATATTATCTTGTAAATATTCTCTAACTCTGTTTTAGAGGGGCCTACTCACATTATAAACATCCCTAAAACCAAGGTGATCACTTGAAATTGATAAATTAGGGCAGATTTAGGGTTATCCCAAAAAGGGGACATTATAAATATATTTGTTAGTATAAAGTTAATTAGTCTAATATGCACATTGTCTTTCCACAATGGGAGAAGGGAGAGTTTCCAAGGGATTACAAAGAGCGGGCCTCTTCTAGGTATGCCACTTGGGCGAGGGACAAGATGAACCCACGAAGGGCCAAGGGGGTATGGCCTTCATTGCAGAGGGTATTTCCCTTGGGCCTAGGGGAGTTGGCTACAAGGACACCTTTCACAATCTCGCTTCCCTTATCATGGAATAACAATATAAAGGAGTCAATCATGAAGGAGTGGAAGAAGATGGAAGGATGGGGGACCCTCATTAGGCCCCCTCATATGAATGGCATGTGCCACATGGGGTTAAGGGGCCACCTCATATGAATGGCATGCACCACATGAGGTCAAGTGGGTTAAGATAACCCTTACAACCATTCCCTTTCGTGCTTCTCTCATGATGGAGCATCCTCAAAATGGAGTCATAATTAGTTTAGCAAATTTAGTAGAGTTACTAATGATGATATCCTAATTGTTAAGTTATTATTGTAATTGAATTCTGACTTGTTGCAAGGATTAAATCAAGCCAAGGTACTCTCTAAATCCTCTACCTGTTTGGAAACTGATAATTTAGAATAAAATCAATAATATTCCCATTAGGGACATTACACATCTTTCCAAAGTGAGGGATGCTACCTATGACATCTCCCTTCTACAAGGACTATGAGAAGATTGTTTGTCTATGTCATCCCTAACATAACTATGACATCTCAAACCCTTACAAAAATTTTTAAAACAAAAGACAATACCCTTGAACCCCACAAAGGGCATTGCCCCTCAACCTTGTTGCAGGCTGCCATCTTCATACCTTAGTCTAGTTTTGAAACACAAAAAATAAAGTTTGTTTTGTGTTGTGCCAAATGGAAAACATTTGTTTCCTATTTTTTTTCCAATTAGATACTAAAGAATGAATTTCATTTATGCTTTTTGTTTTTCAAGTCAATTACAATTCATTACAATTCATAAACCATAGTTTGAGTATTCATAAGTTTCTATTTTGAAATGCTACTATGATATAAACCATAGTTTGAGTATTCATAAATTTCTATTTTGAAATGAGTTTTTGTATGTTAAACTTGCCGCTCACCAAGACCAAGTACTCAACAAGTTTTAGCCTCTAATTTGCACCATTCTAAGTTCTGAACTAGCAAGACACACAATAGAAAGTTTGGCATAGTTTGTATGGAGATAAAAAGACATGTTTTTGACACTAAAAATAAACTATTTTTTTCTTTAAACCCTATATGCCCACAACTCAAGCTCACACCAGCATTTGAGTATTGTTAAGTGAATTGGAGTGATTTTTTATAGTGGATTTGAAGAGCGAATTTGAGGACTAGACCCTCTCCCCAATTTTCCACTTGAATAGAGAAGAGGAAATTGTAAGTTCTTGTAATTTGTAACTTGTATGGATACACAATTTATGATGATGATTTTCAATGACAATCACCATAAATTCATATCAGTTGTCAATGGGCTGTTGTTTTTGCACAATGATGCAAATTTGTACTCTATGTGCATTCAAGTATAATAGATTACACATTTCCAATGTATTATAGTCTCATTTGATACATTTTGTAATTGTCTTTTGCATAAAATTTATGTTTTTTAAGGAATTTAAGTATTTTTTTTAATTCCTGAGCTTCGCCAAGTCAGAAAAAATTGTCTTGAAATTCCAAGTCAAGTCTAAGTGAGTGAACTATGATATGCTTTGTTGTCCCCCACTATCCCCCAAATATAAAAAATTTCCATAGATAAAACTTCATCTCCCCACCTCAGAAACTTGAAGAAATCCCAGTTAGTACTATCTATGAGATTAAGGCATAAGGGGGTTGATCAGAAATCCAACAATGGCAAGGGACAGGCATGTGACATTTCGTAGGAGCAAACAAAGTAGTGCACATTTTAATGCCCCATCTTATAAAGCACCCCATTCAAACAGATTTTTGGTCAAACTTATGGGCAATTCAATAAAAATGCAATGGAATTGCAAAAAAGCTAATCAAGTGCAAGAACTTGAAGAAATTTGATCAAGAGAAAAATTAGGAATAAAATAAAATAATAATCTGATTGTATTTTTTCTAATTTTTTTGAAAATTGCTAACGTTTTCTCCTTTAAACTCCAAATAATTAAAAAAACATACACTTAGATCACACTAATGTGTAAGTGTTTGGTTATTATGCTTACTATGGGACAGACCATGTTATCATTATCATTCCTATCTTGACATGGCCAAGCCTAGTTTAGCATGAGCATACTTTTATAATCTCATCACCAGTGAGAGGACTTGAAAACATGAAATGGGATAAGCTTGGGTGCCCAAATTCAAATTTCCATGTGCTTTTTTAGCCAAACAACACATTCAAATGGCATAAGCACAATTTTTTATATTACAAAGATTAAGAGCATTTGGAGCCATTTAATGGGATGAGTACAAGTGCCCAGATTCAAACACCCATGCTTATGCAACTTTTAATAGCAATGCCCATGCTTATGAGACTTTTGATAGCAATGCCCAGATTCAAATGTGCATGAAAAATGGGATGAGCATAATCTTCTAATCTGACAAAGAGTAAGAGGGCTTGCAGATATGAAATGGGATGACCATAACTACCTAGATTCAAATGTCCATGAGATATTAGAAAATGGGATAAGTGTAATACTTAGTCTCAACATTGAGAAGGCTTGAAAGTAGGAAATGGTAAGAGCCCAGATTTGAAAGCACATACTCGTGAGACCTTTTGTAGCTGAGACCAGATTCAAATGCCCATGAAAAAATGTCAAGAACATAATTTTCTAACCTTACCAAGAGTAAGAGGGCTTGGAGACATGAAATGGGATGAGCATAAGTACCTAAATTCAAGTGTTCATGACACTTTTGTGGCAGAGCCCCAGATTGGAATGCCCATGAGAAGTTAAGAAAATGGAATGGGCATTCTTTAATCCAAGAATCCTTCCATTTGTAGCAGGAAATAAGGCATGAAAGGGGACGATCTCAAGTAACTGGATTCAAACACCAATGCTCACAAGACTTTCTGAAGGCAAGCCCCAGGTTCAAATGCCCATGCTTGTGAGACTGTCTATGCAGAGCACCTATTCAGATTCCCGTAAAAAATGGCACGAGCATACTTTTCTCATCTTACCAAGCGTAAGAAGGGTTGGATACATGAAATGCGATGAGTAAAGAGGATTTGGAGACGTGAAATGTGATGAGCATAAGTACCCAGATTCAAATATCCTCTGGACTTTTGTGGATGGGCCCCAGATTCAAATGCCCCTGAGACAGGTTTTAAAAGCATGGGATGAACTTAATTGTTTGATCTAACCGTTGATAGAAGGGCTTGAAGATATGAAATAGAAAGAGCTTAAGTGCCTAAATTCAAATGCTCGTGTTCAAGAAACTTTTTTGTAGCGGATCTCAGACTCAAATGCCCATGAAAAAATCCCATAAGCAGAATTTTTACCTTATCAAGTGTAAGAGGGCTTGAAGACATAAAATGGGATAAGTCCAGAATCAAATGCCAATTTAAAAATTCGCACGAGCATAATTTTAATCTTTACCATGAGTAAGAGGCTCGGAGACAATGAAATGGGATGATCATGAGTGCTCATATTTGAAATGTCCATAAGATTTTGGTGGCAGGGCGGCAGAGCTCCAGATTCAAATGGCCATGAAACATGTCATAAAAATGGATTGGCACGATTCTTTAAGCTCGCCACTGTTTGAAAGGTTTAAAAGGTATGAAACGGAAGAGCTGAAGTACTGAATTCAGATGCCTATGACTCTTCATTTTTTTGGTAGTGAACATAGTTTCAAATCCGCATTCACGAGCACTACATAGGATGAGTTGAAATACCAGATATTAATCTCCATGACAGAGAGAAAGATCTATTAGTTTTCCGAAAACCACTTAAGACTCAAAAACCTAGGACCTCCAATTTGATTGTGGGGTGTTCTACCACTGAACTATTCCCTTTTACAGTATGAAGTGTAGAGTGTTCCTCCAACAGCATCCAAATTCAAAATGCAGTTCTGCCAGGTCGTGAATACATAACGGTAAATTTAATTCCCTGATAAACACAAGCTCTTAATCATCATATTTACAACCAAAGCAAACCCTCTTTATCATGGCATATGTAAAATGTAACTCGTTAGGAACTAGTTCATATTTGCAATATTAAAGCAGAGCTCATCCTAGTTTTTTATAAAAAAATATTCCGATAGGCAAATTAACATTTAAAAGATATTCAGGTCTGAGGAGCTCGAAAATTGCTCAAATGCATGGAGGATTTAGTTGAGATACTAACCTGAAATGAAACAGAGGATTTTATCGTTGAGCACTTTGCCAATCTTTCTGTTCTGCAAATACTTAAATCTCCAAAGCCAAAATATCTAAACAAACCTTCAACATTTAAAAGATATTCAGGTCTGAGAAAATCGAAAATGCCACAAATGCAAGGAGGATTTAGTTGAGATACTCACCTGAAATGAAACAGAGGATTTTATCGTGGAGCACTTTGCCAATCTTTCTGTTCTGCAAATACTTAAATCTCCAAAGCCAAAATATCTAAACAAACCGTCAACAGAAATGCTATAATCCTTCCGTGAATTGAAGATACAAGAAGTTCAAAGGGAAATTAAATCAGAATCAATTCAGATTGAGAATGAAGAAAAAATTGACCACCTTTTGAGGCCATGGATGCCAAGTGTCCATTCTGCCAAGTGGGAGTGGATAAAAAGGACACCTAAATAACCATGTGAACTTCATGACCCCACCAATCATGGTTGAATAAAGGTGAACTGGACTTTGTGAAGCCCTCAGCTCCGAAATTTAGACCGTTAAATTATGACGGGTATAGTTAGCAATTCCCCTAATGCTTTTTTAAAAAATCAAGAAAGGTTTATCTTTCCTCATTATATATACATACTAATTCCAACGGTATGATTGTGTAATGGGAAAATATGTAACTAAAAGCTCTTATTGCATTAAAACAACACTCTAATCGAATATGTTCTTTTTATACAATAAAAGTTTATAATTTATTTTTAAAAGTGATTTAATTTTTATATTTTATATTTATTGTTTTAAGTTTAAATTTAAATCTTGTGTTAATTTGATAGATTTTGTAAGTGTGAATAAATAATAATGTAAATACACTTTTTAATGAAACATTATATCAAAGATTTAACAATTAATCTATTAAAAAAAGCAGAAATTTGAAAGCGTTTCATTGTTTCCTATCTCCAAAGATTTATTAAATCACAGAGGGTTTTCAAATATGGTAAGCATTTGTGACCGTTAAAATGTCAATCTAGATAATGGAATGATGTTAAATGTAATGATGTGATGATTGATAATTATTGATAATTGATAAAAATAAGCTACTGTAATCTATTTTGACATGAAAACTGATAAATGAAAGCTACAATAAAACTACTATGTAGCCATGATTATGAATTATAATGATGTTGTGATGCTAAAATGTTTGATTGCTTGATTGCTTTATTTTTAGTAGAGTAAGATTGCACAAAGTTGGGATCCGTTTCTTGTATTGAAAGGTTGTATTTATAGATTTCTCGGCAGCATATTTACACAGGGGTAGCAAAGTAGAGGCTTGGATTCAATCTGGAGGATTGAAGGGTGAGAGATGAAGAAGTTGGAGTTGATGAAGGGAATGGTTTCTCCCCATGGAAACATCAAGCAAGATGATAGGAAGAATCAGAGGAAGAAGATTTGGGAGATTAATTCAAATTTGTCTCCAATTTGTCTCCAAAGCTTCCTTGAATGCCAGTTCTAATTTTATTGGTGAGTGAATAGAGGAAATTTGATTTATGCCTTTATTTAAATATTTTGATTTATTTACATTAGCAAAAGGGGAATAAATAATTTCATAAAACAAACTATGGGATTTGTTTATTAAATAAATATAGAAGGGACAAGATAATTAAACAACAAAGTATTTAACCTTGTTTAATTAATTAAGATTGAATGATGTGATAATTAAATAATACAAACTTTTGAAGTTGCATATATAATTAAAATTGAAGAATATAAGATTTAGAATGTGAAATACTTAAATAAATATTTCTATTTATTTAAAAGTAGATGAATTTAATTATGATAATTAAATAAAACAAAGTGAAATTTGTTCATTTAAATAAGACGAAAATAAAAGAACAAAGATTGAAGAATTTAAGATGAACTATATAAATAAATATTTTTATTTATTTCAATAGTAGAGGAATTAAGGGTAATTAATCAAATAAATCATATTTAATCAATTGGATTCTCCAGACCATTTTTAAGTGTATATATTTTGCCCCTCTTTGAAGTGATGTGTTTACACATTGTTTTAAAAAAAATTTGTTGATGTTGCTAGTATCGACGAAAAATTTTCAATATGCCCCAGACATGTCTCAGACCTTGATTTTCAATTGATTGATGAATATATGCCTCCTCGGGAGATAAATTAATGATTTTTTTGGATTTTTTGGATTTTTTGGATTTTTTTTAAAAATTATGATTTTCTAATGATTTTATGATGATTTGATGATGATTTGATTTATCTCCCAATATTTGATGCAGAAATTTTGTCCCTGGATATATTTCAATTAATCTATCAATAAAAATTAATTAAAAGTTTAAAAATCACACCATAAACCCACCTTTAATAACCTATAAAAGGTCAAAAAGGGTCTTTTTCAAAATCATTTGTGCATTTTGACTTTTGAAACTTTGTGAGAGAGAGATAGTTGTGACTCTTCGAGAAAGATGTCAATCCCTTACCACACCCACTGGTTTGAGCGAGTGCAACGTCATCAGCGCCTGACAGCTTACGGACCTCCGGTACGTACCCCTAGACCTCCTCGTAATTCATGTTTTTGTCGTATTTTGTTCTAATTGCATTTTTTAATTTTTTCGTAGTTTTAGCACTTCAAGTTTGTGATGTAACGCTTTTACACTCCGGTATAGTGCTTTTAGGATTTGTTTTAGCGCTTCAATTAGGTAGTTTAGCGCTTTGGCGAATTAGCGCTAGGATAGGATAGATTAGCACTTTGAGAAGATTAATGCTATGGTAGGATAAATTAGCGCTTCCAGTGATTAATTTAGCGCTTTGGAGGATTTAGCGCTTCGAGCGACTGTTTCAACGCTTTGACCTCGTGAAATAGCGCTTTGAGTGATATGGCGCTTTGATAAACTATTCTAGCACTTATGACTGATGAAATAGCACTTCTGATCTTTTAGCGCATCCAAGTTAGATTTGCAAATTTTGTCAAATTTTAAACTTGATTTTTGTCAATTCTGATCATGTCAACCCATTGATTTGATATGATTTGATGATCTAAATAACCCTGATGATTGATTCTAATAATTGATAGATAAGAATTATTCTCATGATAGGTGAGGAATAATCTCATTTGTGATGAACCTCATGATAAGCGAGGTTGATTTTGATAAATTGACCTCATGTTAGGCGAAGTACAATTTAGATTGATAATAATGACCTCATGATAGGTGAGGTTTGGTGATGTTTGCTCATGAATTTTGATCAAAATTCATACCAAGAGCTGATTAGATTCGATAGTATAATGACATGTGATATTTGACATAGTGTACTGATTTTGAACATTTCATGATGATAGGAGTCTCTGGATAACCTCTAGATTCGAGACTGTTTCCCATGGACATTTGATTTAATTCCACAGTTGACACCAAATGAGACACAAATTATAGTTCGGTGTGGACTTGATTCTCTTCTTGACATGCCCTAGATTAGGATTAATCGAGGTCTTTTCATAGCTTTAGCCGAGTGGTGGCACAATGATCATAACACCTTCCACTTACCCATCGACGAGATAACTATCATCCCAGAGGATGTCTGGTGTATTTTGCGGATACCATTTGTTGGAGAAGTTGTTGTGTATGATTCACAGGAGGTGGGTAGGATAGATGCTCTTCGTAGAGTCTTTCAGGATGAGCATATTGCTGGGATGTGGATTCCATGGTGAGAGATGGTGGATTCTTATGCCACCTTACCTTTAGTTCTGGCAGGATTTATTGGAGGGTTCCTTTGTCCTGATCGCAAGTCAAAGGGACTATCCGTCGGATGGGGCTATGTACTTGAGATTATGATCGTGCATGGGACTAGATATGTTTGGGGGATGTGCATGCTAGCACATCTATATCATGACTTGCATTCAATTGTATATCTGAGAGGGCAGAGCTTATCATCCGGAGCTACCTTGCTTTAGGTTTGGGCGTGGGAGCACAGTGTTGTCACGCGACCAGTGCCAGTTCGAGACAGGCCTGCTACTAGGCCATATGTTTTCAGATATAGAAGTCAATTTACCTAGTCCAAGATGGGTAATTTGGATCATTGGAGGCACATACTGGATGACTTAGAGGCAGTGACCTGGCGCCCATATCTGGATTGTGAGCACTGGGATGAGGATGATGTGGAGATGGGATATATGTGTGATTCTATGTACTTGATTGGCAGGAACCGCTTCATCTTAGAGAGATTCCTACTATGGAGAGTCTACAGGAAGTATGGTATTGTTCAATGCATGCCCTAGGGTGTTGCATATTATGCCTGATGTCAAAGTGATGTAGCAGATTGGGGACCACGTTTATCCTATGATACCTTAGTAGAGGGATACTACACCTTACAACCTTCAGCCTAGGACATACTTCGCGATATTATAGAGGTGCCAGTGACATAGGAGTATGTGGCTTATCTTGTATTACATCCATGCCCTCGAATCACTATTCCTGATGAGTCAGCACCATTACCTATAGAGGAGGATGTTGCGGTTGCACGTGGTCAGCGACAAAGACGAGCAGAGGATGTGGTGGAGGAGCAGGTTGTGGATGTTGAGGCAGAGGATGTGGGTGGAGAGGAGGATGTTGACATTGAGGATGTGGAGGGTAGTGGTGAGGATGATGACAGTGGTAGTGAGGACAGTGAGGGGAGTAGCAGTGGTGAGAGCAGTAGTGATGATGGAGATGATGGCAGGGATGGTGGTAGAGGTATTGTGGCAGGCAGTATCGGTACATCTACTAGTGTGCCTCGTAAGAGGCAAGAAGTGGAGATATCTTCTTTGGATCATCAGACATAGATTGCCTCCCTCCAGGTACAGATTCAGACTCTACAGGGGCAGCTTGTTCAGGCACAGGGTTTACTTGTGCAAACACAGATGCAACTACAAACCTAGGCATAGGCTCGTGCACAAGCCCTGACATAGGTACAGGGAAAGTTGGTAATTGCACAGACGCAGATTGCCACACTGACGGCAAAGAGGGATAGTGTCAAGCAGATCGCGGAGTGGGTAGAGACGACTGCAGATACTTTATAGCAGATTGCCAATGGTACCAGTGTTGGCGATTATATGAGGGAGGTTCTCTGTGTTGGCCGAGAGGTGGAGTTTTACAAAGGTCATTATCATGATGCAGTCCCTGCTAAGCGGAGAGTGAGTTATGCTCCTTCACGATCAGGTAGGAAACATACCACGACTGTTAGTGAAGGTGTGACCCAGCCACCTCGCAGAGATCCAACAGGTCCCGGTCTGTCTGGTGGTGGTGGAGGTACTGGTCCTGTGATGCCTGCATCATCTAATAGCAGTAGATCTTAGATGTTGTTATGATTATGTGTTGTTTTTGAGACATGATGTATACTTCAATCCAGCCAGTTTTGATGATATATCTCCCTTATTTCAGACTTCATTGTATACTTGACATTGATGTTTTATATAATTTACATGATATACAGCAGACTATTATTGATCTATGATGGGTTTTATTATGATTCTATGATGGATGCATTCATTTTCCATGTTTTACATGCCATGTGATGATTTACTTGATTCTAGATGATCATGTGATATGATATGGCTTATGATGGTTTATTTAATGAATGATGTATGGATATATGATATCGACGTATGGATGCATGATTATTTTCTTTTTTTATATGATGATCGTCTGTATACATGAATGTGGATGTAATGATGTGATGCAAATGGGATGTATGTTCCTATGTTGAAAAATATATGATGTATGATATACATTATGAATTGATGGAAATGCAATAATATGATGTAATAATAAAATAATGAATGATGAATGGATGTTTGATGTATGATGATCGATGGATGAAATTAATAAATGTATGATAATAATTTATTGATAATAAAATGTAAATGGATAATGTGATGACTTGATGTAATGATAATAAAATGTAAATGGAGAATGCAATGATATGATATGCGAGAAATAATTAGTGGATGGATGAAAAATGCAATGATATGATTTAGTTTTGAAATTTTCTTTTAGAACTTTTATATGATATGATGAATGAAAAATGATTTGATTAAAATGTATGAATGATGAATAGAAAATGATTTCTAATGTGAAAAATGTTGATGCAACTACATGGTTACATGTTGTTTTTGTTTATGTCAAGTATACTTAGTTTTTTATGAGAAAATGATAATCATCAATTTGAATTTTTCACAAACTTTTGTAACACATTCTCTGCAGATGTAAAAAAAACTATTTATGAATGCAATATAATTTTATCATGCAACTATATGCAAAACTATTGGCATTTTAACAGTACTTTTTGTGCTTTGTATCATCATAGAGCTTTTAAAAATGTTGAAAGTGAGTACAAGCATCAAAGTTATATTTTAGACCAATGATGACCTGAGTATTAATCTCATGATTTTTGATATTGCAAGCGAACACAAGCATTTAGGTATAACTGAACCAAAATGACCTAAGAATTCCTTGCGTTAACAGACAAGCATCAATTATTTCCGTGTGTGAATTCCGAATGTCGTCAATAATACATTTCTAGAGCACATCCCACGACAATTCACACATGTTAAATAATTAATTCACAAACATTAGACAAAAGAAAATACCATTCTTCTTCCTAGCTTCTCTATTTCATTACATCATTGAGTTACTCCAAAGAAATGATAACAAATAATCAAAAATACAACATATTCAACCTTTACTTAAAGTGTTTCAATCATTATTCAGATTAGATCATCCATCCTGATTTTGTGATGTTTTTGTTGTTTTCTGAGATTTTGGACGAAACCTAACCTAATGACCTATCCTAGGGGCCTCGGAGGTTGATCAAAGATTAGTCTTGCCTACGTTATACACGCAGAGACCATGTAATTCGACTGACACAAACTCATGTTTTTGACTTTTTGAGATTGACTCTTTTGACCTATTTTTTATTTTTCTGCCGTCATATGTGGATGTCCAAAGTGTTTCTAATAGTGATTGATGTTCCATGTTGGTTGTGTTTTGATCATTGTTTTTGTTGTGTTTTTGCTAAGCTCGTTGTTTTATTGCCCCCAGTGATGCGTAGATGTTGCCCTCAAGCTAGGGTGAGATATGATCATTTGCAATGATATGATAATGGATGCAAAGTGATGGTGAAAGTAACGAGCATGACATGTATCAATAGATGGAAAAGATGGTCAAATCACAAATAGCGCCTGTTTCCAGGTTTTCACGATGTGTTTTTATTGCACTTTTTCATTTTTTTATTTTATATTTTTTGTATATATATATATATATATATTTGTATTTTTTCGTTACAAAGATGTCTGTTTGCCAAGTTTTCATCAAGGAAACCATTTGAAATGTACACTAGGTGATTCAGGTGTAGAATCTTCTGAGATGGATACTATTGAGAGGTTCATCAAACAAATCCCCTTCAGGTGTTGATAGCTGATAAGCGCCTAATCCATAAAATGATATGATGACAAAGGGACCTAGCCAATTAGGTTCAAACTTCCCTTTCTTTTCTCTGTCTTACCGATTTCTAGGGTTCTCTTTTAGGACCAAATCACAACCCTGAAAGATTATAGATTTTAGCCTATGATTGTAGCTCTTGGACATTCTCTGTTGGTATGTTGTTAGATGATTGACAACTTGTTGACGATCCTCATCCAATAGTTCCAGTTCTTGAAGCCTAGACACTCTATAATCCTCATCTGAAATGATCCCCTTTAGTGACACACAGAGTGATGGAATCTCTACCTCAATGGGTAGTATGGCCTCTAATCCATATACCAAGGCATATGGTGTAGCTCCTATCAGTGTTCTGATTTTGGTTCGGTAGGCCCATAGTGCAGGATTAAGCTGAACATGCCAATCACGTCTAGCATTGTTAACCATTTTCTTGAGTATTTTCAGAATAATCTTGTTAGAGGCCTTTGCTTGGCCATTTCCCTGAGGATAATATGGTGTTGAGAAATGATGTTGGATATGAAATTTTTGACACAATTCCTGGACATCTTGGTTTTTAAATGGTCGTCCATTATCGGTGACAATGGACTAGGGTATGCCATACTGACAGATATGTAGTTCAATATGAAAGATGAGATCTGTTTTGCAGTGATAGTTGTGAGAGGAACTGCTTCTATCCATTTTATAAAATATTTTGTCGCTGTGATTATGAACTTGTGTCCATTGGATGAAGATGGATTTATCTTTCCTACCAGATCTAGTCCCCATTGATAAAAGGTCCATGTTGATGTGAATGGGTATAATTCTTGAGCTAGTGTGTGGATCAAATTACTGTGAATCTGACACTTTTGGCACTTCTTGACAAATTGATAAGACTAATTCTCCATACTTGGCCAGTAATACCCTAAATGGAGGAGTTTATTTGCTAGAGTTATACCAATTGAATGAGTTCCACAAATACCTTCATGAACCTCACATAAGGTTGTCTCATATTCATTATGTTCTAAACATCAAAGAAGAGTACCATCTAGACCTCAACGGTAAAGTATGTCGGCGATTAAAGTATGTCGATCGGATTGGCGAATGAAGTTGCGTTTTTGGTTTCTGGAAAGATCAGGAGGAAGGATGTTGTCTTTTAGGTACGCATAAGTCTTTTCATAGATGGAGGATTTAACGGCATCTAAATGGTATATGGTTTGGGATTCTGAACTATTATAAGTATTAGATACTTCTTCTACCATAAATTCATAACGACCACGTTTGTCTAGTAATTGCAAAACAGAAGCAATTGTTGCCATAGCATTTGCCGCTTTATTTTCTACCCTTGGAATTTTCTCAAATTTGATATTGACAAAGTATTATTTGAGATCATCTATCAGTTGTTTATAGGGCATCAACTTCTCATCTTTCGTCTGATATTCATCATTTACTTGATAAATGACTAGTTGAGAATCCCCATATACTTGTAACTCTATGATTTTCCATTCAATTGCCACTTTGACGCCAATGATTAATGCATCATACTCTGCCACATTATTGGTACATGGAAACATTAGTCTATAAGACTTTGGGATGGTGTGTCCTTGGGGTTTAATGAACAATATTCCCACACCAAATCCTCTTTGTGTATATGATCCATCAAAGTGAAGTATCCATTGTTGTGTTGTTATTGTAAGAATGTTTGCATCAGGAAACTCCATTGTCATAGGATGATCATTAGTTAAAGGAGCTCTGACTAATTGTTCAGGGATCACTTGACCTTTGATGGCTCTTCTTTCCACATATTGAATATCAAACTCACTTAAAACCATGACCCATTTGGCTAATCTACCTGTTAAAGCAACCTTACTAAGTAGGTATTTTAATGGGTAGATTTTTGCTATGAGCCTGATTGTGTGAGTCAACTTGTAATGTCGCAACTGCTGGGTAGCAAATACCACTGCCAAACAAGATTTCTCAATGAAGGTATAATTTATTTCATAGCCATTCAAAGTTTTGTTAATTTAGTAAATGGCTTGTTCCCTTCCTTCATAATCTTCTTGTGCCAACAGTGCTCCTAAAGAAATATCCGTTGTTGCAATGTATAGTATTAAATGTCTTCCTTTTGTAGGTGGCATGAGACTAGGTGGTGACATCATATATTTTTTTATTTGGTTGAAATTTGTTTCACACCCTTCATCCCATTTGAACACAACATTCGTATGCAATAGATGATTAAATGGGTGACTTTTGTCTGCCAACTGGGAGATAAATCTCCTGATTGATTGTAGCCTTCCTTGTAGTGACCTTAGTTGACTGATGTTTCTGGGTGGCGGCATTTCCATTATTGTATTTACCTTTGTTGGATCTACTTCAATACCTTTTTTTGAGACTATGTATCCTAAGATTTTTTCTGATGTAACCCCAAAGACACATTTCTTAGGGTTCAGTCTGACATTAAACGTTTCTAGCCTTGTGAAAATTTTGCCCAAGATATCTAGATGTCCTTCTCTGGAATATGGCTTAGCTAGAATATCATCCACGTAATTCTCCATAAAGGTATGCATAATATCATGGAAGATAGTGATCATTTCTCTTTGATAAGTTGTCCCTGCATTTTCAGCCCAAAGGGCATGACATTCCAGCAAAAGGTTCCCCATGGACATGTGAATGTAGTTTTCTCTTCATCTTTCAGTGCTATCTTGATTTGGTTGTAACCAGAGAAACCATCCATTATTGATAACATGGCATGCCCTACTATTAATTCCATGATGATGTCAATATTAGGCAAGGGGAAACCATCCTTGAGGCATGCCTTATTTAGATCCCTAAAATTTGTACATATCCTGATATTATTATCTGACTTTGATGCAGCTACAATATTTGATAGCCATTCGGCATAATCAATAGACCTAATGAATCTTGCATCCAATAACTTCTTCAGGTCAGCTTTCACCATCAATGTGATATGTGGATGCATATTTCTTAATTTTTGTTTTATAGGTTTGATTCCAGTAGGCAAAGACAAATGATGCATTAAAAGATTTGAGACTAAACCTGGCATATCGGAGTATGACCAAGCAAAGTTAATGCTTCTTTCTTCAAAGAATTTGATAAATTCAAGTCTTTCTTGTTCTGTCATAGATTCTAACATATGTAAAATATTTGCTCTTTCTTCTGTACCAATGTTTACAGACTATGTCGGCTCCACCATAACTGATGAAATTTCATGATAATGCTCTAGAAGGGTGTCAAATCTCCCATCTTTCAATTCCTCATAGAGGTTTTCACCGTCTGATGCATTCTTTATTTTTCTTTTTTCAAGATCTAATGCTGCCATCGAATGGTTTTCACCATTAGATCCATTTTTCCTGTGTTCTATTTTGCAACTGGAATATTTGACACCCTCTTGTCGAACTACGTTGTTATGAGATTTATGGATAGAACTTGTATCAAGTTCGTCACAACAAAGGAAATTTATGATAGCATCATCATTTTCATAGATGGGTACATTTAGAGGTTCAATGGGTTCCCAGTCGATAAGTTCATGATGGACTAAGGGAAAGAAGTCATCGGATTGACTTGGGTCAATGGCGGTAAGGGTTCAGATAGTTATGTCGTTAGAGTTTTCATTAGGGATGTCGAGGTCAATGATGTTACTTTCCTTGAGATTATCTAGTTCACTCGATGTTTGTTCATCCTCACTTGAGTCATCAATATGTTGTGATTCTAATATAAGTGGTCTAGACCCTGAGCTCTGTCCCTCCTCACGTGTAGGTGCATATTGTTTTATGACATCAATTTGGACATCTGTGTAAGATATATCATAATATAGATCCCATTTATATTCATTAGAATTTGTTTCAGAGCTATCTTTTACTTGAAGGATTCTTTCAACTGCCTTCTTAGTCATTTCTTGTTTTTCTTCTTTTGAGTAACCTAGACTTGTCTTATCCTTTGAATAAAGAGTAAGAGGTTTAATTGGTTCTATGATGCCTTCTTTCCTTTTTCCAACAGGTCCCTATCCTTCATAACCCATTTTTTCTAAAATAGCCTTTCCTTTTCCATACTTATCTGTCTTGATGTTGATGTTTGTTAATGTAGATGTTTCTTCATCTTTGTACAACCAATCGAGGATAGCTTTGTCTTTTGATTCATACTTTATAGTACCGACTTTCACAAATCTTTCCTCTAGAACCATGGCAGGTTGTGATGGTTGTTGTTTTATCATTGATGGTTGTCCATATGACTTAGGAGATGGCATCAATTGTGAAATATTAAGAGACTGCTTAATAGAATATTGTCCCATGCCTTTGTCTATTAGGTGGACCTTTTCTTGGAATTTCTGTGATAAATAATTTAGAGGATCCTTATTGTCTGTTAATGTAGATTCAACAACACTTGTATCTTTTGATTTATCCTTTTTCTCAACCCACTTGGATGTAATGTTTGGATGTTTTTCACCATCCAATGAATTTGAAGTGCATGCTACCCTATTGTGAGGCACAAAGGTGTCTTGAGAAGTTATGAGTGTTACAATGTTGCGGATTGTTATAATCTGCTAATATAGTCACCTCTTGTCCATTAACTGCAAATTTCAAACATTGGTGATAGGTTGAAGGTACTGCCTACATTTCATGAATCCATGGATGTCCTAAGAGTATATTGTAGGTTAACTCTTTTTCTAATACCTGGCATGCCATATTTTTCACCATTGGTCCCACTTGAATGGGCAACACAATCAGTCCTTTAGAAGATCTCTCTTCTTCATCATAAGCCTTTATTGTCATTTTTCTTCGAGCATCAATAGCATTATCTGAATACCCTAGTGCACAAATTAACTTTAAAGTACAAATATTTAAACCATCTCCCCCATCTATTAAGACTCTTTTAACAAGATGTTTGTGGATCAAAAATTCAATATGGAGGACGGTGTTATGTGGATGATTAAGTGACACATCATCTTGTTCAGAGAATGATAGACAGTGTGGCGTGGCCAAATGTCCCACCATAGCCTAGAATTGACAAAGATCCAGGTTGTTGGGTATTGTGGTGGAAACAAGTGCTTGTTCTAAAACCTCCTTATGGGATGGTGATAGTTTAAGGAGTTCAAGTATTGTTATTTGTGCTGGTATTTTCTGAAGTTGGTCGACAATGTTGTATTGAATTGGAGGTGGAGTGGTGTTTTTAGGTGCAACTCCCTTTAAAATTACCTTGGATTTCCCCCTTGTAATTACATTAATCGGTTGATAGTCTTGTCTTTCTCTAATTTTTAAAACATTTATCTGATTGTCGGATATTTGTATGCTTGGGATTAGATCTAGTGGTATAATGCCATTGGTTTTGTTGTTATCAATGTGATTACCAGTGGCAGTATCACTTTCTACTTCAGAAAAAACAAAAGATTGTGCTATCGTAAACATGATTGACATTTTTGCATTTACTATTTGTAGAAGATGACTCTCCCTTGTCATAATTTGGTAAAGGGTCTTTAAAGGCTGTATGATCGTTGTTTTTTTTATGTCCCTCTATGTATACCTTTTTGTTGTCAATCAGATCTTGGACTATATGTTTTAATTCCATGCAATCATTTGTCTTGTGTCCCTTATTGTTATGGAAGTTACAACAATCTACATCATTTCACCATGGTGGTTTGAGTTTTGGATCCCAAAATCATGCTTCTCGTGTAGTGATAAGACCACTTGCAACAAGTTCCCTCATTCATGATTCCAATGTTTGGCCTAATGGTGTGAATCTACGTTGGTTTGATGATTTTTGATATGTTTGTGGCTTTGATTCTCCATTGTTTTGATTGATATTTCATTTGATGTTTTGGTCACTGTTTTGGTTTGTCTTGGCAATAGAGGTCGTCAAGTTAAATACTAGCTTCTTTTTTGTAAGTCATTTGCAGTTTCGTTGATCCCAGTATTTATATTCTTTTGCTAGAATTTAGGTTTGTCATTGTTGGTATATTGATTTGAGGAGTTGGTGTTGTTTGATTTTTCATTGTAGTGTTTGATCACCCCTCATTTGACTAAGGCTTCTTCGATTTTAAGGCCATTTTCAATCACTTTTTTGAATGTTGGAGGACATTGTAATTCGAGCCTATAGCTCATTTCATCAATTAGGTTGTCAATGAATAAATCCATTTTCTCTTCCTCGAGTATGGAGTGAGGATACCTAGCAAATAGTCTTCGCCATCGTTGTAAAAAGGACAGGAATGTCTCACCTTTGTTTTGCTTCATGTTATAGAGGTCCTTTAGTGTGACATCATGCTGGATGTTAAAGGAATATTGTGATATGAATCTATTGACGAGCTCTTAAAAATTTTGTATTCCTGCTTGTAGTTTGGAAAACCATTCCATACACTGACCTCCTAAGCTTTTTGGAAATAACCTCATTAGGTAAGTTTCTTCCTGTGCAAACTCTAAGCTCATGATTTTGAACTCCCTTACATGGTCGATTGGGTCTGTCTTACCATTATATTTGTCATATTTTGGGAATTTGCAGTGTCTAGGGAATGGTATCATATCCACAATTGGGTCAAAAGGATAAGGACAAATGTCCTGTAATGCATACCTTTTCATGTTTCCCTTTTGCATATCTTGAATTTTTTGTTGCAAGTTTTGCATTTGTTGTGTTAGGGCCGCAACTTGATATGTGTTTGGCATATGCTGTGTGTGTTGTGGTGTTTCAGTTTCATTTGCTCTAGGTGTTTCCTTTAATTGATTGACATCAAAATATTTTGCAAGTTTGGCACCTAATTCAGCTAGCATTAAGATATATTTTTCCATGTCTTGCTCCAATATTTTTTCCATAAATTTATGGAATTTTGGATCCTGTTGGGCTGTTTGTATGTCTTTTGTTGTTATTTTGTTCTTGTCATTTTGATGTAAGCTATTCCAAGAATTTTCTTCTACCACGATGTTTGATGTTTCAAGTTCTTTTTCTAAGAGTTTTTGTATTTGTAACCTTGTGAAGATTGGCATACAAGTGTTTGTTTCTCCCACTAAAGTTTTGATCTTATATGCTTTGATGAGTGTCCAATGAATTTTAACAAATTTAAATAGATGATATATCCTATTGATAAGACTAGGTTAAAAATTTGATTAATATGCCTTGTTTCGTGATAGTAGGATGATAATATCCTAATGGAGAAACTTAGCCTAATAACCAAGATTTTGGTTTGATTTGTTTGACACTTTATAGTTTGCAAGATCTAGGTTCTAGTTGAAAAGAATGTTAACTTGTAGGAACCTATCTATTTCTGGTTTATAGACACTATCTGTATTGAGAAAAAAACTTATGGTTGATAAAAATCCGAGTTTTAGATATTAACCAATCTAACAGATATGTTTGGGAGCTCTCTATTTTTTATTTTTTTTGGAAGTGCTAAAATAGAGTGCAGAAGCGCTAAATCAGACTGTGGAAGGGCTATTTTATAAGCGCTAAAACAGAGTGTGGAAGCGCTATGATAGTTTTTTGAAGTGCTGAAACATAGGGTGTAAGCACTACTTTGGATTCAGAAGCACTAAAATAGACCTCAGAAGCGCTAAAACAGACCTCAAAAGCGCTACTTTGGGTTTCAATGATTTTGTCTAATTTTTCTACTTGTGAAGAGATTGGTTTTTGGGAATTTTGATTTTGGCAAGATATCTCTACTAGTATTTTTTTGATGTTGGATGACAAGCCTAATGATTCTAATGTTTTCTCTATTACAAAAATTGATCGGGCTTGGTGGAGTATTCTATCATTGGTTGTGGGATGGAGGATTGACGAATAGGTTGACTACGATTATGATATTGTGACAAAGCTCTTCTTTGGAAATAGGCATGTGAATAAAGAGGCTCTAAGGCATAATCACCAATATAACCCCTAGCGAAATCGTGAAACCTATGAATGAAAGTTCTATGATGAAGCAAGATTTTTCTACTCTGATACAAGAAACGTCTTCATTTTAAAATATTTTTGTAACTAAGTGGTTTCTTCGGTTTCTTGACTCTTGTTTTCAGAGATTTCTTGACAAACTTTTTGGATTTCCAATCTCTATTCATAAATTTCCTAGTTTTATTTGGTTTGTGGTTTTCAGGATGATCTTTTATCTGAGTTCCAATGATTTGAGAACATGGCAAGCAAATTGTAGAACGGTTGTTTTTAAATCTAGAATCTAAATAGATAGTGTATGTTCAAGAACCATGAATGGTCCTTATTGATTTCCACTGGTTTTTTTTAACAAAGATACACTTCAGAAAGACTCACTCTTAAAGTCAAAAAATTTATCGTTATACTCAATATCCCACATCTTAAAATTGTGTTGACTCACACAGCCGTGTCACCCCCTAGAGGGTGCCCATGTTTTTGTCTTTTCCAAGCGCGTACTCAAAGTTGGATTTCTCGTCCCTTGAGCAAATAGTCCTTGGAAATTATATGGTGAGTGTCTTGTAGGAAGATTCTTCCCTCCCCTTGCACTGGTTACTGACTCAGTTGGATACTACAGTATGGTTCTTAAATAGGGTTTTCGTGCGATGCAGAAAATGATAAACACTCTCAAGAGACCTCCCAATCTTTAGAACAAATATTTTAGGGATGGTTATGTTGCACACTACCATCAAGTTGGACTTTCATCAACAACTCGCATTTGTTTAAAGTGGGTTGGAATCCTCGGCTTTAGGTGTTCCCACTTAGGTCGTTCCCGTAGGGTGAGTAATTTTTTCCACTACGACAGGCCTTCTAAAGGTTTTAACAAAAAGCATAAAATTGCATGAAAAGGAAAGGGTGAGTCTATCACTTTGATCACCCAATTAAGGGGAGAGCATAATCCTATTCACCACACAAGCACAACAAATAATGATTTATTTTAAGCCCAAAATACAATGTACTAATCTAAGTGAAGATGTTGCTTCACAAAATTAGGCTATTTTATTTAACTAATGCAATAAAATATGATGACTATCCTAGGATTGGTATATTTAAATTAAGTGTCTACCCTAGGATTGATTTTTTTAGTCCAAAAAGCATAACATTTTGGCCGCGGTCGCGTCGGATCCACACAAAAAAAAATACAGAAGCGCTGAAACAAAGTTTTGAAGTGCTGAAACAGAAATTAGAAGCGCTATAGTTTAGATCAAAAGTGCTATAAAATTTATTAGAAATTTTGAGAACAGAGACCAACTGTGTCGTGAACGTTTGGTCGATGCGCTGAAACAGGTCTTGGAAGTGCTATAGTTCCCCCTTTAGAAGCACTAAACAATTATTCAAAAGCATTATAGTTTATGTTGAAGCACTAAAACAGAGTTCGGAAGCACTGAAGTTGGCCTCATAAGCGCTATAGTTTTCATCAGAAGCGCCAAAAAAACTCTTACTCGCGCTAAAATAAACACGCCAGAATCTTGTACGATACTTTTCAAAGAAAAAATGTGAAAATATGGGGTTATGCCCCACGGTGGGCGCCGATTTGTAAGTGTGAATAAGTAACAATGTAGATACACTTCTTAATGAAACATTATATCAAATGTTCAACAATTAATCTATTAAAAAGAGCAGAATCTTGAAAGTGTCTCATTGTTTTCTATCTCCAAAGATTTATTAAATCACAGAGGGCTCTCAGATTTTGTAAGCACTTGTGACCGTTAAAATTCCAATCTAGAGAATGGAATGATGCTAAATGCAATGATGTGATGATTGATAATGATTTCTAATTGATAAAAAAGAAGCTATTGTAATCTATTCTGACATGAAAACTGATAAATGAAAGCTACAGTAAAACTACTATGTAGCCATGATTATGAATTCTAATGATGCTAAGATGCTAAGATGTTTGATTGCTTGATTGCTTGATTGCTCTCTTTCCTACAGAGTAAGATTGCACAAATTTGGGATCCATTTCTTGTATTGAAAGGTTGTATTTATAGATTTCTTGGCAGCATATTTGCACAGGGGCAGCAAAGTAGAGGCTTGGATTCAATATGGAGGATTGAAGGGTGAGAGATGAAGAAGCTGGAGTTGATGAAGGGAATGGTTTCTCCCCATGAAAACATCAAGCAAGATGATAGGAAGAATCAGAGGAAAAAGATTTGAGAGATTGATTCAAATTTATCTCCAATTTGTCTCCAAAGTTTCCTGTGAATGCCAGATGAATTAATTAGATATAAAATATCTAATTTTGGTGAGTGAACAGAGGAAATTTGATTTATGCCTTTATTTAAATATTTTGATTTATTTAAATTAGCAAAAGGGGAATAAATGGTTTAGTAAAACAAACTATGGGATTTGTTTATTAAATAAATATAGAAGGGACAAGATAATTAAACAACAAAGTATTTAACCTTGTTTAATTAATTAAGATTGAATGATGTGATAATTAAATAATACAAACTATTGAAGTTGCATATTTAATTAAAATTGAAGAATATAAGATTTAGAATGTGAAATACTTAAATAAATATTTATATTTATTTAAAAGTAGATGAATTTAATTATGGTAATTAAATAAAACAAAGTGAAATTTGTTCATTTAATTAAGACGAAAATAAAAGAACAAAGATTGAAGAATTTAAGATGAACTATATAAATAAATGTTTCTATTTATTTTAATAGTAGAGGAATTAAGGGTAATTAATCAAATAAATCATATTTAATCAATTGGATTCTCCAGACCATTTTTAGGTGTATACAGATATTTGTGGTGATTTGTCTTTTTTTTTAAATATTAAGAAAAATTCAATCAACATAATAGAATAGAAACTTAAAAATCATCCAAGTGTACCAACAATTATCAACCCTTAGTCAAATTAACTATTTCAAGGTTATTGAAATGGAAGACTTGAAAATCCTTGATTTTCTAATAAAGTTTTTACCCCTCTTTTATTCAAAAAAGAAAAAATAAAGTGCAAGACTTGAAAATAGCATAAAAATACACTACATTTCAAACCATGTATAATATGTTATTTCAATATGGACTATTCCAAAGATCCAAAAATACGAGTCATATATCATAGAAATCTCAATATCAAACCATCAGCTAATCAATCCTCTTGTTTTTAATCTTGTTCTTTCAAGTAATATTCTCAATTCTAGCAATGTTACTGTACCTATTAGTTGATTGGTCCTTTATTGACTACATTATGTGTTCCACACATTCTTGTAGCCAATAATCTTGGTACCATCCAAAAGGGATAAGAGGATATAGATAACTACTTTCATATTCACCTTCAAAGGAGGAACTAGATGGAATAACAATAAGAGAAGCACATACTGGGGTAAAATTGTAGGAATACTCATCTCATCTATATCAAAATATTATAGGAGCCACCCATCAAGATCATAGCTTACATACTGAACATTTGTGACCCAATTTTGCACAACTTTATTTTTTTGTTATGTTCAATTGGAGAAGACATAAGATACCCACCAATCACAAAAAATTTAATGTTGACCATATCAACTCCAACCTATAGGCTAGAATGTAACACAACCAAAGAAAATGTGACTTCATAGGAGAAACCAACGAGGTCCCTTACATTACCTTGAAATAAGTAATTATCTCTAACAATTCATATGTACCAACTTTTTTTATAAAAAATTAGAAGCCATAGTTTAGATAGACTCTTATTTAACACTACAAGAAAAGGAACCTGTTATCGTGGAAACTAGCAACGCTCATCCCATGAATAACCCCCCTACAAAACTTATTTGTTTCCTAGGTTAGTGATGTTCAAGCACGCAAAATGAGGTGATTTTTAATCCACCTCAAAATGTGTTCCAAATCCTTATGTAGTCAATTTGAGCATCTCCCCATGTTCGCCTCACGAAGACCTTCGAAACAGGCACCTTCGCAAGCCTTCACTGTCAAAACTTAGAAAACTAGTGAAAAATGCAGTTGAGTTCAAAAAGTACGCTCTGACTGTATTTCACAAAAATGGCTAAGTATTGAAAGTGCAAGGGCACACTTTTTCAGCGCCCTTGCACTTAAGTGATTTTTGACTTAGGTGCAGAAGCGCTGAAAAAGTGGGCCCTTACACCTAAAGTGATTTCAACTTGATTTTTGTTAACTTAGCGTCTTTTTATCACGCAGTTACATTTATTTTTATTTGTTCACTCCACATTTTGTACCTTGATTGAATGCACAACTTGAGTTCACCATTTTTACTCACTAATCACTTAAGAGTGATTTTGGTTTGATCATTCCATTTCATTTTTCACTTGTTTCTTCACCTCTTTTTGTTGGGTGACCAAGCTCTCTCCAAAAACGCATTTTTTCTGTCAAAGCTTTCTTTCAAGATTTGGTTCGAATCTTTCTACATTATTTCAGGTATGTTTTTACACCCCATGATCTAAGTCTAGAATCACGTTTTTTCCTCACCTTGTATTTTCAAAGCATTTTAGGTTTTTCGTTTTTGTTTTGAATGCTTTCTCTCTCTCTAAAAATGTGTGTTCCCATTCGCGTTTTTCTTCTTCAGCAATCACGCCATTGCTAAGTTTCTTTTTCTCTCTATATGAAGTTGTGACCTTCACCTTGGTTGTTCATTCACCTTTTTCTTTCATTTCTCTATTATGCGTGATCATTGCTTTGAGACACACATTTTTGGTGAAAAAATAAATCATTCATTTTTTGAAAACAAAATACAAGAAACACTTTGGCCTGTTCAAATTGTTTTTCTTTCACTTCAGAAAATCCCAATCTCCAAGCAATGGTGTTTTTTTTTTCTCTCTCACACTTGTCATCTTTGAAATTTCAAAGTTTCAAGCCAAAGTGTTAGGGCGTTGATTTTCAGTGCCCTAACATTCTTCTGAAAAATTCTAACACTGAAGTGCAATGGTGCACTTTTTCGGCGCCATTGCACCAAATGACAAATCTCCACTAGGTGCAAGGGCGCTGATTTTTAATGCCCTGGCACTTTTCTTTGAAAAAACCAAAAAACTAAGTACAAAGGCAAAAGCGCACTTTTTTGGAGCCATTGCACCATTTCCTGCACTTGACCAAAATCAATTCCAAACTATCCAATTTTGCTCTGAACCACTTCTCGATCGTCCCTAGCATCGTTTTGCATGCCTCGTCACTTACATCATGTTTGCTCAAAATCCCTCCTCACTTCACACATCCCAATGTTTCCTTTTAACTAACAAGTTGTTGACTCTTATTTGCAGAGCAGTGATTGATCACATCAGAGGATCCTTTCCTAAAAAAAAAAAACTGGAGTAATCTCAGATGACAGCTAAGAAACCTGCTTCCTCTTCAAAAGCTTAAGGCAAGATGAAATACAAGTACCAAGGTGTTTACCTGCCAATGGTAGTGGTTTCAAAGGTTGAAGAGATCAGAGACACGGAGGTTGGCCATCAAGACCTTCTTGACTTTGTGAAAAGAACCAAACAAAATCCTCTCGAAGACTCTCTAAGAGCTATCATGCATAGTAATCTTCATCTGGTCTCTACATTTCCAACTTCTGCACATCACACTGAGTTTGTTCTCCAAGTTGCATCTCACTATATTCAAGAGAGCAGAAGTGTCGTTAATTCTTCTGGACATGAGGTTTTGAGATTAGATCCAGACATTCGATATAGTTTTCAAAATCCCACAAATGGAGAAGTATGTTGACATCTCGGTACAATCGGCACAGGAGGTCTATGACTCAGATCCGAATAAGGCCAAGTATCTGATAAACAATCAATGGTTGAAGGAACCTCAACATACTATTTCCAGGTGGCTGAAAGGACTTCCTCGAGCTGACTTCAAAGAAGATATCAGAGATATGATCATACTTTTGATCAAGTTGAAAGGGTTGCCAGAAACTTCCCATTTTCATGATTGGATGTATGAATACATTTGAATCATAAGAAGGCAAAAAGATCACATTGACTGGGGTAAACAAATCAGTGGTGCAATTCATGAGCAGTTGATTAATGTACCGACCACCTTGAAGTTCTAC
Organism: Sequoiadendron giganteum; assembly: GCA_007115665.2. Classification (NCBI taxonomy): domain Eukaryota; kingdom Viridiplantae; phylum Streptophyta; class Pinopsida; order Cupressales; family Cupressaceae; genus Sequoiadendron; species Sequoiadendron giganteum. The sequence continues at coordinate 202,755,448 of CM021102.1, read as the reverse complement.
ATGACTTCATATTTGGTGTGTGTTGCAGTCGTGATGAGATAGTTCCCAGGCCTATCCACAAAAGGGAACCGACTTTATACACTAGTGTATGATTACTTCTACCAACTGGAATTGAAGGAAAGCCATCATCATTTCAGGAGAGCCACTGACACTTTCTTCACGCCTTTTCTTTTCAGTTTTGACCCAACTCTCGAGAAAAAGAGAGTATCTGATGAAACTTACAAAGTGGTAAGTAAGGTTGGATGCATATATCTTCAATTCCTGACTTTTACTTACATAAGGGTAGGATGTTATATTGGCTGCCCTTACATGTTGCCTAGATATCCTTCAGACAAGTGGATTTTGATGGAGTTATGCAGATAGCTGATTTCAAATCACAAAGAACGTCGAAGGATTCATAAACCTGGTTTTAAGTTCCCAGTGACAATCGGTAGATATACCATCAAGAGTATGCAAAAGGAAAAATTAGTCTATGCTGAGATGCAGATCATGACAATCAGGAACTAAAAATATAGACCTGATTTTGATTATCGAGATGTCAGAAAAAGGTTGAAAAGGGGCACAAACATGGATATCACTTTGAAGACATTTGGGTTGATTGCAGAGATGAAGATGTTATTCATAAGATGGATTGGTGCAGGTTGACTATTCAACAAATCAGGAATCTTGGTGTTGTTGATTTACCAGAAGATTTCATAAATCTTAGCGACAGCCTAAACACTGCTTATGATGAACATTAGACCTTCAAGAAACCCTTGCCTGCAATTCAATGGTCAAAGAAGGAGAGCATTTCCATCAGAGAAAGGTTAGCCCCAATTTTGGCTAACACTGTTGAATGGTTACATAAGCATGGTTTTCAGATGAAGGCTTTCATAACAGAGTCTGAAGGAGAAGAGTCTGGAACACAAGTCAATCTACAACAAGAACCCCGCATCAAAGACAAATCTATGGTTATTCCTACTTCCTCTAGAAAGGGTCCTAGAATCAAATTCACTATTGGTAAGAAGGATGGTCGATCCATCCGTGAGGAAGGAACTATGGAATCTGAACTATCCTGCTCAAAAGGAAAGAAGTCTATTTCTGAAGAGATAGATTCTGATGAAGAAGAAAATACAAGTGATCAATCTGTTGAAGAAGAAGATTCTGAAGAAATAGACTTCGATGAGGAAGAACATTTTGAAAGTGATCAAGAAGGTGAGAAAGAGAAAGAAGATCAGGAGAATGATCAATAGGAACTTAGACCTGATGAAGAACAAGCTATGTCTCCACCCAAGCATGTAGTTGAAGATTTTCCCCAATCATCATCACCTGTAATTTCAAGCATTCCTCGCACATTCCCTATTCCAAACACTTCTCTACCACCGCCTTCCATATTACCTATTCCTACATCTGTCCTACGTACAGTGGACATTACACCACTCCCCGTAGCATCAACCACACTAGATACTCCTTCAGTGACAAGTGTTCAAATGGTTAATGTGTCGTCAGGTTCTCCATCATCCATTCCCAGCTTGTCTTTGCCATCATATGATCTCAATTCAGAAACTGACTTTAATAGATTTATGAGTGACTCTCTACAGAATCAGGTCAATGTGCAGATTTTTGGAACAGTGATGACAGATACCTCACCGATTGTTTCCATACCCGTCCTTCCATCAGAAGTGGTCGTAAAAAAAGAATTGACGGTCAACCAGGTATCATTTGTCTCCTCTCTTTCCCCATGGTTGGTATCCCAAGTATCAAAATGAAAGAAACAAATGATTTCTCCTAAAGAGCTTGATCTCGAAGAGATACCTCCACCAAAGGCCAAGGGTAAGAAGAAAGCGAAAGTATATTCACGGCTTCAGGTTGACAAAGCAGGTCAGAAATATGCAGAGATTGGCATTCCACCTCAAGAGGAAGGAGATGTTAATATGGAGGATTATACAGTAACCAAAGTCCAGCTTGGCAAGGTTACTAATGAAAGCGCCAAGGCAGATGCGTAAGTAACTTTGAATATATTGGCAGATAGACTGGACAAAACAGATCAAGCCCGAGAGAAAAATTACACTTAGTTAAATTGGGGTTTCCTTTTTTTGCTCACCTAATTTCCTAAATTAACTCATCTCTCTTTTCTATATATATGAGAGATCTCTATTGTAATATTTACCTTTTGATATTTTTCAACGAAGTGTTGCCTCTTTGAAACAAGCATTGAAAGTTTGTGTTCAATTTTGTGAATCTAAATCTAATCAATAAAGAAGAAGATTGCATACTAGACTTTGTGTTGGGATCGATTATCTTGTGATTTGATTATATTGGTGGTGATTAGTATATGAGATCTGAAGGGCTTCAAGTAGTTTATGTAAACTTTGTGTTACATTTCTTATTTGAATTTACTTTTATGTGTGGATGTTTTGGTTGAAAAATCTATAAGACTTTGTGCTTGTAATCGTTCATGCAGTTCGAGGAATTGTTGCATCTAAGAAGACTTTGTGCTTCTAATGCGACAAACGAGACTTTTGCAGATCCAACATTGAAAAGGCTACGGAACGACTTTGTGCCTTCCTGAGATTTCCCTTTTATTTTACTTTGTTATTATAAATCACATCTGGTATCTCTACGCTTTTCTTTGACAAGATAAAGATATTGGCATTACTAATTTTTGTTAAGTTTCAGATATCAAATCTAGAACTTTCCAATTGTGAAGCATTGTAAACATCTTCTCTGAAAAAAGAGAGAAGTATGAATGTAACACACCCCCCCCATTTCGTAAGTGTAGTGTACATTTTTTAAGTATTTCATTAGTTTTACTAAAGCTTCTATTAGCAATAAGCAGGGCGCCTCCCCTTTCTGAGAGGAGAGATTATATCTTACATAGTTGTGGCTGAAATCTAGATAGCGTAATCTATTGAAAATTTGATTACATTATTTTCACCCAACAAAACCAAACCAAACATAAAACTAGTTTATGTGGCAAACCTTCAATAATTACCAATATTAAAACAAGAAATTTACTTGGAAAGAAAATAATCAAAATATTATCTATTAAGTACATAATAGTTTTTATTAAACAATAAAATATCATAACTCAGGAGATATATGCCATACATTTACTAGTTGCATAATATATCATGATCATACATGTTGTAAATGATATATTAAGATTCAAATCGGGATTAGGACTTGTCCTATCAATCTACCAATGTTCATCGATTATACAAAATATTTGTCTTTGTAATTCATTACTAATAGATGACCAATGGTCATACTCATCTTATCTCAATGTGAGCAATACGGTTGTCAAGTTGTATAAAAGGAGTGCATCATTTGAGTGTTTTACCTCCAACAACAAATAAAGTTGTCCCTCACTCGTCTTCTTATTGGAAGTGGTTTGACCCTTTAACAAGGGTGGCAAATAACGGCATCTATAATAAAATCATAACCAAATCTAAGAACCAAGTGTATCTATTTATAATCATTATCAAATTTAGTTAGTGATACAAACCTTTGATACCCTTTAGCCATTAATGACTTCCAACTACCATGGATTCTTAAGAGTAAAATGAACTAATAATGTATACAACTATAGCATCACTTTGGCCAAAGTGTTTAATTATAAATCACATATAGATGTGGATTGTCTATTCACAACACTATTATATCCTACTTGACTCATCCAAAATGACCATAAAATAGTGGAATACTAGCAAGCCATTTTTTTCAAATTATCATATTAACTACCAAACCTTCAACATACCCTACCCCTAAATTGTTCTTTAAAAAATTCTTGATATTTTAAGCATTGCCTAATTGTTGTGCTTGAAACAATTGATTTCATTGTGCAATAAATAAAATACATATTTCTATAGGCATTTAATTGTGCATGTATAAACTTGTTTTTCTTATTAATATTTATATTTATGTGTAAACTTGACTAATTCTACTAATTTATATTATTAAATAATTGTAAGGAATAATAATTATTACAACAAATAATGATCATGCACCCTTTTTGCATGCATTATACTGAATTAGTGATACATATATCATTTTTTAATCTAAACTACATGTCCAATAAGTATGAAAAATGGCATACTCTACGTACAATAGAAACAACATATTTTTATGCTAATATATAGTTAGAGAGAGAGAGAGAGAGAGAGAGAGAGAGAGAGAGAGAGAGAGAGAGAGAGAGAGTGCAACGCACCGCCATGCAAACCCCATAGGACACAACTACAACATTAACAGAATAATTATTTTTTTGAAAACAGCAATTACATTTAAAAAATTAACTACATAATTATAACATATAGTATTATCCTAGTCCCATGGGGTAACATGGTGTGCTACTTGTACGAACCCAAACTAAATAAATGATAAACGATACCAAACTATAACAAATGAAAGAAGCGTGAATAAACATAATATAAATATGGCATTCATTCAACAAGAACAAGATAGATAATTAAAACATAAATAACATATTATTACATTCAACTTTTGAGTTCAAGGTTACATTCGTGGAATATATTTCCACAGATACAAAATAATGTGAAACCAAAGTTACATTACAAATCTACTTCCCGTATAACATTGGGAAGAGTACAACATAATACAAGAGTACAATAATGAGAGTTGAATACATAAAAGGTACAACCTTCTTCATGTGAAGCTCTAAGATCACTGCAACTGCAACCACGCCATGATCACCACCTACGGACCCAATGGGTGCATTGCAAGTTTCCACCCGACCTTGTGAACCCGAAGGAACACCCCTCATGCAAGGATTCAATAAGAAAGAACCCTCGGCCATAAAATCAAAGGATAAAGGACTAACATCACATGACTCAAGCCCACGAAAAAACATAAACATCATCAATAATTAAAACAACTCCAGAGGCAACAAGAACAAGGGAAAACAAAGGGGCACAGTGGGAGAGTGTCATCGCATGGCCTTACATGGATTCAGCATATTACCTAAAACTAGGAGCCGCTTCCATCTATGGTTAACCAAACATCCTATTTCAAGGTGTTGCCCCATAAGGTGACTCATGCGGATCCACTTACCTTTCGTGGAGACAAGGTAGTAACCTTACCGACCAAGTCTTCCCACCTGTCCTTAGCCTTTGAGAGCACTAATGGCAAGGGTGAGGTGTATGTTTTAGTCTTGTTATGTGTTAACTAACCCAACCCACTAGGTACATTAATTAGGTTTTCACTTATTTAAGGAAACTCTTTCAAGGGTGACCACTTGTACATTGGCCCCAAGAAGAGCCACTCTCCCTTACGATTATCCCCAAAACCAAAGACAAGAAATGGGTGTACCTCAATGCACAAACCATAAAGGACCTTATTTCACAACAAGGCACATGAGGCATGACCTTCTCATGACTACACAAAGCATCCAAAAACCCATAACACTACGAGGTACCACCCACACAATTTCTCACATGGTAACAAGATAAACAAAAAAATGCAATCATAAACATACATACACACCACTTCCCTAGCCTCTGGAGGTAACCACTTAACCACTCAAGAACCAAAATAACACATTCTACTAATTAAAGCCACATTTCAAACTATATATAAAATTTAACTTAAATTGCACATATTGCATATCAAGTAAAAAATTTCATCATTTAAAATATATTATAAATCTTAAAGTTCATGAAATATTTCTAATTAAATCCATGGAAATAATCTATTACCTAACATTAAATCTTTAAATTTTGATCTACGTATATATTCAATTAAATATTTCAAATTTAATCTATGGTAACAATCAATTACCTAACATTAAATATTTCACCCAATTAATTTTACCAAACTAGGAATTCTAAGTTTCATTAATTATTTCCAAAAATCAAATTAAATAAAGGCAACTAAAATTTCTAAAATTATTTAAACACAAAATAAACTTCAGAATTAAAACATTTAAACTAAAACTATAATTACAATTATAAATCAGAGTTTATATTTTAATCTCAAATAATGTCAATTCTTTGGTTTTGTTTCTTTTTCCAAACAAATTATTCTACAAATCTGATTTTTCTAAGATTGTGAAAATCTAATTTTTCAAAAATTATTTCTAAAAACAAATTTAATAAAATAATTATTGAATTCTGAATCTAATTACAATAATTTGTTTTCTAATTTTATTTTTTTTCAAAATTAAAATCTACTTTCTCATTTCAACAATATATTCCTATTCAAGAATATATATATATACGTATATATAAATGTATATATGCCTAAATAAAGAATAATCTATTTAAAGTTACTGCTACATATTTAACACAACATTTAACTGAATATCTCTCCAAAGTATATGCATGTATATATATACATATATATTATATAATTATAAAAACAAAATTTTAAAGTTCAAAGCAATTCACAGCATATAAATAAAAAAAACAGAGGCACACACACATATATATATAATGATAATGCAACATAAACCCACAACAACCAACATGGGCGCAACCCCCTTTCATGGATGGTTGCGCACAACAGCCATAGGCTGCTACGCAGCCATCCATGGGGGACGATTGTGCACCAAAGTCCTGGCCACTTGGGGAAGAAATGCCACTAGCGTAAACTCAGCCATGAACCAAAAGAATAACAAATGCAGCATGCCATTAACGTTAACTAAGGAAAATGTCAAAGACATACGGAAATAAACAAATATATTTTAATATATATATATTGATCTATCAAATCACCAATAGAATAATTACTGAAACTACAGAGCCATTTAGCAGAGGAGGTGCAAAGGCACTAAAATGGCGAAATGCAAAAGCCAGAATAAAAACTAAAGAGGAAAATTTATGGCAACAAAAATTTACAGAGTGCATGATAGGGAAATTGCAATGGACAAAAAATGAAGGGCAGCAAAAACTAAAGACTATAGATAACAATACAGAGCAATAGATTCATCAAAACAAAATTTCAAGACTCAAAGCAACATAACGAAATTTCACAATTTACAATCCCTTTTCTTTTCAACTGGAAATTACAGAGGACATTCAAAGATTTCAGAACTACCTGGAGTCCTTCACTTAATTTGATTCGAAGATGGAGTGTTGCATTGAGCGTATCCAGCCAACCACGATCTTCAACAATTCGGAGATCCACAACCTCCAGCAGTAAAATTCCAAGTACAATACCCAACACAAGCCTAATTCTAGATTCTTCTAAGAAAATTTTGAAATAAAGCACAGAGAATTCAATTCTCAGAAAAACTTCAAAGTTTTGGAATTGCAGACAAATTTTACTTTTCTTTTCTCTTTCTGATTTTTCGAAAAGACAAGATTGGATATAAAATCCAAAGATGGAAAAATTCATAACATTATTAATTCTTTCGAAGTTTCATTCAACATCGAAAATAGTTTCTTGCCTTAAATTTTAGTTTTACTAAATCTCGAATAGGCATTTTCTTCAAAAATTGCTAAACTAACTATTTCTTCCCAAAATTAAAACATTATATTTCCTTTAAAATATAATTAACTTTCGAAGACCGATTATTATTATTAAAATTAAATAAGTAAGCATTTTAATTCAAACAACATTTAAATTTAAAATGTAATATTAAATTAAGTATTGGATGATAAAATTAATCATAAATAATAATTTCAATGTCTTAAATTTATAAAACAAATAAAATAATTTATTCACTTTTATTTATTTAAATTAAATAATAATCTCACGATGATTTAAATCTTGAAATATTAATAGCACCCTTAATGAATAAAATAGTAACGCTAATGCGCACAAATATTTTCTAAAGAATTGATGTCATTTACTAACATTGAAAATTTAATTACTCAATAACCACACCAAGGGATAGCTTTTAATTTAAAATGATAATACATTAATCAAAGCCATAAATGCAACCTTTGCTAACATTACAAAAATCATGAAAATAAATAACTAAAATTAAAATCATACCCACATGAACTAAGTACGGATATAAGACATGAGCAAACACTGACCCAATCACTAACACAGACGGGGGTACTTTCTTATCAACTCCCTAACCACATCAACCATTGGGTAAGTAGGGCGTGCTCAGACCTGACAATGCGGGTAGAGTCGGCACCCGGTACCTGCATTCCTGCATAACACCAAACATCAAACAACATATACATATACATATAAACTCATAATCAAACCCATTGTGAAAGAGAAATGTGGTGAGGCAAGGCGCTCATGGATGAGCGATGCAACACCGTCTCTCTCACCCAAATCACATTCAGTAATCCACATCTAAACACAGCATCATCATCATCATAAGCATAAGTATCCAACACATATGTCCCAATATCATAAGCAAATAAACAGAACTGTCTGCCACACCAATCACATGGTGAAATAGATGTCAAACAAAGTATCAAGTATGTAACTAAACATAGCTAGAAACCAAATAGAATCCAAACACACACAAAGTAGTATCAAAATTTATCAGTAACATGAGAGGCAGTACATCCTCCCCCCTAGAACTAGGCTTACTCCTAGAAGCCAGAAAACAAATAAGGAAAATATTCTCGGGTGCAGGATGCATCCTCCCATGTCGTTGAAGTCTCATCATTCGAGTCCCATTGGACTTGCACCTGATCAATCTCTCTGCCCCTGAGAATGAGCCTCTTGTGTTGAAGAACAGCCACGGGCTCTAGTGTGAGCTGCCCGTCCTTGACCTGTAAAGAATTCCAATCCAATAAATGAGATAAATCAAGAAAATAAGGCCTAAGAACAGAAACATGGAACACATCATGAATGCGTGCAAGGTTGGGCGGCAAGGCCAAACGGTAAGCAACGAGCCCAATCCTCTCTAGAACCTCAAATGAACGCACAAAATGAGGTGCCAACTTGGAGCCTTTTCTGTAACGATTAGGGCTCTTTCATGGATGCACTCGAAGAAACACCCGATCGCCCATTGAAAACTGACGATCAACCCTATGAGCATCGACATACTTCTTTTGTCTATCCTAAGCCACTACCAAGTGTTCTTTGATGTGAGCAACTTGTTGCTCCATTTCCTATAGCATCTCTGGCCCAAGAAGAACCCTATCCTCCAAATGGTCCCAACTAAAATGAGTTAGACATGGGAAACCATACAAAGCTTGAAATGGGGGCATCCCGATCGAACTCTGGTAACCGTTATTGTAGGAAAACTCAACCAAATGCAGATAGTCTTCCCAACGAGACTATTGATCCATAACATACATACAAAGCATTTCCTCAAGAACCTGATTGACCCTCTTGGTCTGACCATTTTTTTCTGGATGGTAAGCAGAACTGAAGTTCAATTGTGTTCCTAAGGCACGTTGCAATAATGTCCACAAGGCAGAAGTGAACACTGGATCTCTGTCAAAAATGATCCTTCGTGGGATTCCATGTAGCCTCACAATATCATCCATGAAAATTTTAGCCACAAACAATGTAGTATAGGATGACCGAATGTGAGAGAAATGTGCCACCTTGGTCAACCTATCAACAGTGACCATGATAGAATCATGCTGATGTGCAGTCATCAGCAACCCAACAATGAAGTCTATGGATATAATATCCCATTTCCATTCCAAAATGAAATTGGGTTGTAGAAGGCCCGTAAGATGATGGTGCTTTGCTTTTACCCTCTGAAACTCCAGGAATCTCACCACAAGATCTGCTATATCCCTCTTCATCCCAGCCCAGAAATACAACAGACAAAGATCTGCATACATCTTTTTAACTCCCGGATGAGCCGAATAAGGAGCCTAATTTGCTTCAATCATAATTAGGGTACAAAGACCCTCTGAGGAAGGAACATATATGCGACCCGAACATCGCAAAATTCCATCGGACTCAAGAGTATAACCAGTAAACCTTCCCTCTAGCACTCTACCTGACTCCATCTCCAACTTCACCTCCTGGAACCAGCTGTCTAAAGGAAGTGTTGCAAGAATCTAACCTCTTAGATCCACTTCAAGAGTCATAGAGGATAATTCATGATGACGACAACTTAGAGCATCTTCCACCACATTCTCCTTGCCCTGAATATACTTTACCTCAAAATCGTATTCGTAGAGGAACTCCATCCATCTTCTCTACCTAGCATTCAGATTCGGATGTGTGAAAATATATTGCAAACTATGATGGTCACTGTGCAGCTCAAACCTATGCCCCAACAAGAAATGCCTGCACCTGACCAGAGCATGAACAACTGCGGCCAAATCCAAGTCGCGAGTAGCGTAATTTAGCTCATGGTCCTTGAGCTTAAATGACTCATATGCTATAACCCTATCGTCTTGCATCAAAACAACCCCTAATCCTTCCAAGGACGCATATGTGCAAACCACAAAGTCCTGAGTCGGGTCAGGAACAAAAAGAATAGGTGCATTAGTCAGCTTCTCCTTAAGAGTTTGAAAATCTGACTGACACTTTTCAAACCAATCATACTTCTTTCTTTTCCTCTGCAGAGAGGTGATGCGATGTGCAACCTTAGATAAACCTTGTACAACCGTTGATAATAGCCCGCCAATCCCATAAAGTTACGAATTTCTAGAACATTTTTGGGTGCAAGCCAATTTATAATAGCTTGGATCTTTGAGGGACCCACGGTGATGCCTTCTTCGAAAATCACATGCCCCAAGTATTTCACTTCTGACTTATAAAAGTTGCACTTTTCCAGGTTTGCAAACAACTAGTTTTCTCTCAAACACTGCAACACCAGCTTCAAGTGTTCCTCATGCTCCTCCATAGTTCTAGAGTAGATGAGTATGTCATCGAGAAACACGAGCACAAATCGGTCTAGGTAGGTTCAAAAAACACCTTTCATTAAGCTCTTGAAAACTGAGGGTGCATTAGTTAGCTCGAGCGACATGACAATAAATTCATAATGTCTATAACGGGTACGGAATACAATATTGTGAATATCCTCCTCAACAATCCGCAACTGATGGTATCTTGACTTGAGGTCAATTTTAGAGAATACCTTCGCTCCTTTGATCTGGTCAAACAGATCATCAATCCTTGGCAAGGGGTAGCGATTCCTCACTGTCACCTTGTTCAACTGCCTATAATCAATACACAGACGAAGTGAACCATCCTTCTTTTTCAAGAATATGACCGGTGCTCCCCAAGGGGAAACACTAGGATGGACAAACCCGTTTTCAAGCAATTCTTCCAACTGTAAACAGAGCTCTTGAATATCATGAGTTTTCATCCTATAAGGAGCCTTAGAGATAGGCTCAACTCTCAGAATGATATCAATTCAGAAGTCAATGTCATGCTTAGGTGGAATCCCTGGTATCTTGCTCGAAAACACATCAGAAAACTCCTTAAGGAAAGGATAATCATCTAAAGTCACTTCTCGACTCTCCTCCCTATCCAGGTCACTAACTGAGACAACAAACAACTGACACCCTTGACGGAAGAACTTCTTCAACTGCATTGCGAAGATAATCCGCAAGGAGATAGGCTTTTGAATGCCCACAATTTCAACCTCACCTCTTGAATCACCCAGACAACGAACAAACTTACAATGACAGTCAATTATTTCTCGATGTGCACTTAGCCAATCCATCCCCAATATGACATCATAAGAACCCAGGGGAAGAATTTGAAGATCCATCGAAGTCACAATTGAACCAAACTCCAACCTACATCCTGGAACAAGAGACTCCACTGACACTTTTGCCCCAGAAGCTAATTCAACTTGCCACTTAATGCCTTGCTTTGCCCCAACCAGACTACAATGCTTAACTACTTAAGGGGAAATAAAGGAATTTGATGCACTAGAATCAAAAAGTATAGAAATAGGGGTGCCCTGCAACAAACTTGATACCTCCACCACAGTACCCTGGTGATCAGCCTGACGATTTTCCACTACAGTGAAAACGCGATGAGACCTGCCAATGTCTCCAACCATCGGCTTAGATGTCGTTGGCATCTGACTAAACCCTATAGTGTTCCTATGCGGACACTGTCTAGCAATATGCCCTTGTTGACCACAACTGAAACAACCAGTACCATGGCCAAAACCTCTAAAACCCATTGAAACATTAAACTGTTGATAGCTACCACGGCTAGGTCTAGGTTGAGAAGACTGTGTAGGCTACTCAACACGGTTAGACTGCGATCTCTGCCAATGATGATTTTTCCTTGACTGAAATTTGTTGCTCTTATGAGATTGAGAGGACTTATTCTTCGATTGAAACTGTTGTTGTTGTTGTTGTCCACCCTTAGTGGGTGCAGAATGACCCTTGGAAGGGCTTGCAGCCTGAGATTTCCCACCGCAGGAACTGAACCCAGAAGCAGAAGTACCACCGATCTGAACTCCAGTGTGACCTCCTAATGCCAAGGTCAAATTCTCTTCCACGAGATGAGCTTTCTCAATAGCAACCTCCATAGTCTTCGACTCAAAGACTCAGACACCTCCACTAATTCGAGCATTTAGACCTCTGACAAAGTGTTGTACTAGCATAGCCTCATCATTAGCAATCCCGACATACTGCTTAAGCTCAAAGAAGCAGCACTCATATTGCTCTACAAACATTGCCATCTGTCTCAAGTCATGGAATTCATCTACCCGACGGTGCCTCCAGTGATCAGATAAGAAACAGACCCTGAACCGCTCTAAGAACAAATCACATGTCATTGAACTGATGTCGAGGTGCAATTTAATCTCTTTCAGTTGCCACCATGTGGATGCAAATCCTCTGAGGTGCATGATAGCGCACCTTGCCCTAGTATTATTTTCATAGCGATGCATAGAAAAGCATCAATTCAGATCAATAAGCCAACTTCCAGCTTCCAATCCTCCACCAAAGCCATCATAAATGGGAGGACATGCCCTGAGGGGGTCTCTCATATGCCCAGTGGCCACAACATCCTGATCTGCAGGTAACTCATTCCTCCTCGACGACTGCTCTCTCTCTCTGATCACCCGCTACTCATCCTGCCTAAGACCCAGATGACCAAGAGCCTCTTCCAACAACTGTTGCAACTGCTCACCACCCTGAACTGGTTGATCCGGATTAGGGCCTCCGCTTGGAGGGTTGTTCTGGGAACCTTGATTTTCCTCCTACTCAAATTCATGGGAGTTCTGAGGTGGTGAGTTATAACAGCCAGCTCCGCGACCACCACGACCATGGCCACGACCACATCCACGTCCACATCCACATCCACATCCACGTCCATGTCCACATCCATGTCCATGTCCACGTCGTGTGATTTTGTGCAACAAGAGAGGGAATACATAAGTTCAAAGTTACGCAACAGGATTAACATAATGGGCTTACTTAACCTACATTACCCAGTGTTGTTAACCTTGGCTCTGATACCAAGTTGTAACACCCCACCACACAAACCCCATAGGACACAACTACAACATTAACAAAATAATTTTTATTTTTTTTAAATCAACAATTGTATTTAACAAATTAACTACATAATTATAACATACAGTATTATCCTAGTCCCATGGGGTAACATGGTGTGCTACTTGTATGAACCCAAACTAGCTAAATGATAAACGATACCAAACTATAACAAATGAAAGAAGCATGAATAAATATAATATAAATATGGCATTCATTCAACAAGAACAAGATAGATAATTAAAACATATTATTACATTCAACTACTGAGTTCAAGGTTACATTCATGGAATATATTTCCACAGATACAACACAACGTGAAACCAAATTTACATTACAAAGCTACTTCCCTTATAAAATTGGGAAGAGTACAACATAATACAAGAGTACAATAATGAGTTGAATACATAAAAGGTACAATCTTCTTCGTGTGAAGCTCTGAGATCACTACAACTGCAATTGCGCCACGATCACCACCTACGGACCCAATGGGTGCATTTCACGTTTCCACCCGACCTTGTGAACCCGAAGGAACACCCCCCATGCAAGGATTCGATAAGAAATAACTCTCGGCCACAAAATCAAAGCATAAAGGACTAACATCACATGACTCAAGCCCACGAAACAACATAAACATCATCAATAATTAAAACAACTCTAGAGGCAACAAGAACAAGGGAAAACAAAGGGGCACAGTGGGAAAGTGTCATCGCATGGCCTTACATGGATTCATCAGACTACCTAAAAATAGGAGCCGCCTCCATCTATGGTTAACCAGACATCCTATTTCAAGGTGTCACCCCATAGGGTGACTCATGTAGAGCCTCTTACCTTTCGTGGAGACAAGGTAGTTACCTTACCAACCCGGTCTCCCCACCCGTCCTTAGCCTTTAAGAGCACTAATGGCAAGGGTGAGGTGTATGTTTTAGTCTTGTTATGTGTTAACTAACCCAACCCACTAGGTACATTAATTAGGTTTTCATTTATTTAAGGAAACTCTTTCAAAGGTGACCACTTGTACACTGGCCCCAAGAAGAGCCACTCTCCCCTACAGTTATCCCCAAAACCAAAGACAAGAAATGGTTGTACCTCAATGCACAGACCACAAAGGACCTTATTTCACAACAAGGCACACGAGGCATGACCTTCTCGTGACTACACAAAGCATCCAAAAACCCATAACACTATGAGGTACCACCCACACAATTTTTAACATGGTAACAAGATAAACAAAAAGATGCAATCATAAACATACATGCACACCACTTCCCTAGCCTCTAGAGGTAACCACTTAACCACCCAAGAACCAAAATAATACATTCTACTAATTAAAGCCACATTTCAAACTATATATAAAATTTAACTTAAATTGCACATATTGCATATCAAGTAAAAATTTCCATCATTTAAAATCTATTCTAAATCATAAAGATCATGAAATATTTTTAATTAAATCCATGGAAATAGTCTATTACCTAACATTAAATCTTTAAATTTTGATCTACGAAAATATTCAATTAAATATTTCAAATTTAATCTATGGTAGCAATCAGTTACCTAACATTAAATATTTCACCCAATTGATTTTACCAAACTAGGAATTCTAAGTTTCATTGATTGTTTCCAAAAATCAAATTAAATAAAGGCAACTAAAATTTCTACAATTATTTAAACACAAAATAAACTTTGGAATTAAAACATTTAAACTAAAACTATAATTACAATTATAAATCAGAGTTTATATTTTAATCTCAAATAATGTCAATTCTTTGGTTTTATTTCTTTTTACAAACAGATTATTCTACAAATCTAATTTTTCTAAGATTGTGAAAATCTAATTTTCAAAAATCATTTCTAAAAATAGATTTAATAAAATAATTATTGAATTTTGGATCTAATTACAATAATTTATTTTCTAATTTCTATTTTATTCTAGAATTAAAAACTACTTTCTCATTTCAACAATATATTCCTATTCAAGAATATATATATATATATGCCTATAAAAAAGAATAATCTATTTAAAGTTATTGTTGCATATTTAACACAACATTTAACTGAATATCTCTCCAAAGTATATGCATGTATATATATATATACATATATATATTATATAATTATAAAAATAGAATTTTAAAGTTCAAAACAATTCACATCATATAAAAAAAATAGAGGCACACACACACACACACATATATATATATATAAAATGATAATGCAACATAAACCCACGGCAACCAACATGGGCGCAATCCCCTTTCATGGATGGTTGTGCACAACAACCATAGGTTGTTGCGTAGCCATCCATGGGGATGGTTGTGCACCAAAGTGTTGGTCACTTGGGGAAGAAACGCCCCTGGTGTAAACTCAACCATGAACCAAAAGAATAACAAATGCAACATGCCAATGATGAAAACAAAATTTCAAGACTCAAAGCAACATAACGAAATTTCACAATTTACAATCCCTTTTTCTTTTCAATTGGAAATTACAAAGGACATTCAAAGATTTCAGAACTACCTGGAGTCCTTCGCTTAATTTGATTCGAAGACAAAGTGTTGCGTTGAGCGTATCCAGCCAACCACGATCTTCAGCAATTCAGAGATCCACAACCTCCAGCAGTAAAATTCCAAGTACAATATCCAACACAAGCCTAATTCTAGATTCTTCTAAGAAAATTTTGAAAGAAAGCACAGAGAATTCAATTCTCAGAAAAACTTCAAAGTTTTGGAATTGCAGACAAATTTTACTTTTCTTTTCTCTTTCTAATTTTTCGAAAAGACAAGATTGGATATAAAATCCAAAGATGGCAAAATTTAGAACATTACTAATTCTTTCGCAGTTTCACTAAACATCGAAAATAGTTTCTTGCCTTAAGTTTTAGTTTTACTAAATCTCGAATAGGCATTTTCTTCAAAAATTGCTAAACTAACTATTTCTTCCCAAAATTAAAACATTATATTTTGTTTAAAATATAATCAACTTTCAAAGACCAATAATTATTATTAAAATTAAATAAGTAAGAATTTTAATTCAAACAACATTTAAATTTAAAATGTAATATTAAATTAATTACTCAATGATAAAATTAATCATAAAAAATAATTTCAATGTCTTAAATTTAAATAACAAATAAAATAATTTATTCACTTTTATTTATTTAAATTAAATAATAATCTCATGCTGATTTAAATCTTGAAATATTAATAGCACCCTTAATGAATAAAATAGTAACGCTAATGTGCACAAATATTTTCTAAAGAATTGATGTCATTTACTAACATTGAAAATTTAATTACTTAATAATCACACCAAGGGACAACACTTAATTTAAAACGATAATACATTAATCAAAGCCATAAACGTAACCCTTGCTAACATTACAAAACTCATGAAAATAAATAACTTAAATTTAAATCATACCCACACAAACTAAGTACGGATATAAGACATGAGCAAACACTTACCCAATCACTGACATAGACGGGGGTACTTTCTTATCAACTCCCTAACCACATCAACCATTGGGTAAGTAGGGCATGCTCAGACCCGACAATGTGGGTGGAGTTGGCACTCGGTACCTGCATTCCTGCATAACACCAAACATCGAACAACATATACATATGCATATACACTCATAATCAAACCCATTGTGAAAGATAATTGCGGTGAGGCAGGGCGCTCACGGATGAGCGGTGCAACACCGTCTCTCTCACCCAAATCACATTCAGTAATCCAAATCTAAACACAACATCATCATCATCATAAGCATAAGTATCCAACACATATGTCCCAATATCATAAGCAAATAAACGGAACTGTCTGCCACAACAAACACATGGCGAAATAGATGTCAAACAAAATATCAAGTATGCAACAAAACATAACCAGAAACCAAACAGAATCCAAACACACACAAAGCAGTATCAAAATGTATCAGTAACATGAGAGGCACTATAGAAAGATAGAGAGATTGATAGTTTCATAAGTGTGTTCATGTATAAATAATAAATTATTCTCAAAATAGAAACCATGAGTACATTGGTTGTGGTAATATGTATACATGTACAAATAATAAATTCTCAAAATAGAAACCATGAGCACATTGATTGTGGTGATATGTATGCATAGGGTACATAAACTATTTGATATAGTGCCTCAAGAAATGCAACCTCAAGTTAGTCAATATTTGTATAATATATTAATACAATAACATGAACATTAGATCAAATCCCTAAATAAGACATGGAAATTTAGTTTTATGACATGCAATGATTGCATATTTTATATAATAAAAAACTCATTGGATTGAATGTGTGAATAAGGCATGTAAACTATTTGATAAAATATCACAGAAATATAAATTCAATGCATTTAAACAAATACAATGAATGTGTATAAAACCAAATACATGACCCAACTCCACAAGAGAGCTATACAACAAGGTATATATATATCCCTAAAATTTAATGTTAATAGAATCTACCAATTAAACTATCTGCATAAACAGGTCACAATTACTATATAACTAGTTCTAACCAGAATATTCATACAAGAACCTCATTCAATAGACCCAAAATAGTCAAAACAGTGTATACATGTGTATGTGCATGTATGTGTATGAATATATACATATAAATATATATAATATATATGCATATATGTATGTATGTATACAAACATACATGTATGTATGTATGTATACAAACATACATTTATGTATGTATGTATGTATATACAATATATATGTGTGTGTGTGTTTGCATATATATGTATGAATATATATACAATCACAATAGAAAATATATATTTGTGTATCTATATACATTTGTAAGCTCAAAATTAGTATCTACAATAGTGTGCAAATGCATACCTAAAATGCAAAAAAAATTGTTTACCCATAAAATGAGATTTGATACATAAGAAAATAAGGTTGATTGAACATATTGATTGCAATTTCAATCACAGTTCTTGATTTTCTAGCAAAAATGCACATAAAATCCCAATGCCCAACTCTAGAAATGTCATGGTCCAAAATAAAAAATGAATGTCAGTTCCCTTCCAACACCTACCCATTTATTTCCAATAGAAAAATTCATATCTTTCCAATTCCATTGGTTCCACTATAGAGGATTATTAATGACATAATTTCTCACTACAACTCCTCATCTCCATGTTGGCTATGTGATAAAATGTCAAAATTAATATTTCAAATTGACCCCCCATAATCTTATTGCTGGTATGAATGGGGTATATTACCTAATTGGATCCCATCCAGGTCCTATTTGGTAGTAGAGCAAGGTATTGGTTTCGACAAGGGTCTTGGCAGATTTTTTCCCATATCTTCAAAATACTCTTTACCACTATACAATAATATTTGGATTGTCACTTAAGATGTTAAAAAACCAGCACACTATCTCTACCTACATTAGATAT
The DNA here is from genome assembly GCA_007115665.2 of Sequoiadendron giganteum. Taxonomy (NCBI): domain Eukaryota; kingdom Viridiplantae; phylum Streptophyta; class Pinopsida; order Cupressales; family Cupressaceae; genus Sequoiadendron; species Sequoiadendron giganteum. The sequence continues at coordinate 202,736,666 of CM021102.1, read as the reverse complement.
TTCACAAGTTTTTGACCATAGGCAAGGCTTGACACTCATATTTTATGAGAAAAACATGCACCATTTGACTTCAATGGTGGGAAAAGATAGGCTATAATACTTGCTATGAAAAAACCCATACACACAATAATGGGTTCTTTTCCAACTTCAGAAATGACATCTTTCTTATTTACCCTAAACACGAATAGGGTTTATGATCTTCGTGAAGGGTTAACGGTCTATGTCTAAGATAGGTGGACAATAAACTAAGTTCACAAGCAAAAATAGATGATTGAAATTTCCTTCAAAGGAGATACTTTCATTGTAGGTCCATCAACAATAGGATTCATCATTAAGGATCTCATAGGCTATAGATCTCACCATCTCCTCTTCCAACACTATTACTTTTATTTATTTAATTTTTGGATACTCTTTAACCTCTGCTAATAGAGATCATATGGACCAAATTTGGTTTTTTACAAACTTTACAACCCTTGTGCTAACTATGAGAGTAAGACAACTAGAAACACTAAACATTGATTCAATGGAAATACACTCTATCAAGGGTCTCATGAACCCATCCTTCAAAGCAATATATATATTTTGAAACTCATTAAGCATATTTAGAATGCATATACTGCTTCATATCTATGCACAAGACCCATATATATCCTCTAATCACTATCACACCCCATTCGCTTCTTTCATACCATACAAATCTCATATAGACTGCCATAAAAGCAATTTCCAACGATTATATGAGAATTCATAGAACAAATAGACCCGACACTCTTCTTGTCTTCCACGTGCATGATTTTGCATTGAAGAATAATGATGACTTTCAACACCTTTCTAACCATTTCCACGATCTCAAAACACTCCATGCTACTCCAAAAATGCCTTGACTGCTATTATAGCCTACAGAAGTTGTGGAGGACCAACAACATGACCAAAACCCTAAAGCAAGTCGACCTAGTTAATGAAAATCAAACTTTTAAGCAAAACCAACTTCCCTCCAACATGACCTTTTGTCAAAAGAAAGTTTATTTCAATCACCTTTGACAAATTTAAGGTATTTGAAACCTTAATGAATACTAGAACATGGATTAAAAAAAGTAAAAGGAATAAAACATAACATAATACTTATTATTTTTTCACCTTTGAGACCCCTTTGGAAGCTTTGGAGCTTAAGAGTTGGCCGAAGATCCTACTAAAATTATTTGAACAAGAGGGTAAAATATACTAACAATTACATAATAAAGTATACATTTCAATTCTTGTTAAAGTGTCTAAATTGTACTCTTATTCTTCTTTCTTGGCATATGTTCTCTAATATAATTTTGCCTCTATCTTTCATAATTACGTTGAGAGGCATTCCCAATTGTATGTATGTCATTCACCCGTGTAAACAACATAAAAAAGAAAATAAATATAGTAATTGGTATGATAGTTATTACAAAAGGTTTTAAATCCATTAAAGCAGGTCAATAACAGTATGAAAAAAAAAATTATGCTACAAGATTAATTGAATTTTTTTCCTAAAAAATAGCATCCCCTACCTTTTAGGATTGAAGATTTTAGTTCGTGAAATAGGGGTGGGGCTAGAAATTGCCCCACCAGCTTAGGAGTTTTTTTTGCCACTTGTCACACATCTAGAAATTTAGATTCCCACCAAAGAAAAAATGGAGGGAAATGATGTTTATTTATTAATTTTGTACTCACAACATTCCATTCCAGCTTCATGGGACCTCCAACTTCCCTAAATTTTGGAGCTTAAATTTTTAAGTTAAATTGCACTATTAAATTCTTGGGACCACTAGCTTCAAAATATTCCTAAAAAATCTCAACAGCACCTACTCAATTTTTTTAGGAAGCCCCCCTTTATAGGACCCTACCCTAAGTATGGGTTTTTTAAAAATTATTATGTCAATTCATTGAATATAGAACAATTTTAAATGATAGTATTACTGTGAGATATTGAATGCAAAAATCAAACTGATAGACTGAGTTTCACAAGAAGAAAGAAAGTTTCATTCACAGTGGATTTGAAAAGGATGGATTATGTCTTTCATGGAACTGTTCTGAAAATTTTGAGTTCCATCTGTGAGAATGGAATGGATCCTATTCAGGAGATTATTTTGGGATGAATGCACATAGCAGCCTTTATTACTATGTGAAGAAGGATTTTTTTCCTTCCTGTGTTTGAAAATATTAGATGGCCAGATAGATTGAACTTGTTGGTATTCTTAGTTGTACTATATGACCCAATTCATTTCACCTACAAACTAATGAGTGAAACCAGTCACAAACTTCCAATAGCCATTGTTGAGCTCGATTTAAAATTCAGGAACATAAAGATAGAAGATGTTTTCATTGGGTGAAATTTTTATATTTCTTTTAAGGGCTCTTGATTATGAGTTACAATCAAACTAGGTGATCTTTTTTATTTTATGTTATTCAATCCATTCAATCTTTGAAAAAATTTATGCAAAATCTAGTTTGGAATCAAATTGGTTCTTTGGTGTATGGTAAATCAAAATTATCAAGCTTCATGTTAATATTTTGTAATAAAATTATTTTTACCATGTATTAATATCCATCTTATTTATTCATATGGAACAATGATTTTTTTAACTCGTTTCTATAAACATAATTAAATTTCACTAACATAAAGATTGATTTATTTTAGAGATGTTTTCATTGATTTCAAATAGGTGGGATGTTTATATTTCCTTTAAGGATTCTTAATTTTGAATTGTAGCGAAATCAATTGATCTTTTTATTTTATGCTATTCAATCCATTCAATCTTTGAAAAATTATGTGCAAAATCTAGTTTAGAATCAAATTGGTTCTTTGGTGTATAATCTTCTAAATGTTTATTCAGCCTTTTTTGATATGTACATTAGGTCATTAAACCCACAAATCCATTCATGAGTCACATTTAGGAAGTAGTTTAGGGTTACTAATAAGGTTCAATTAAAGTTAGGGTTAAAGTTAAAGTTGGGGTTACGATTGTGTTACGTTTCAATCAAGGTTATGTTTGGGGTTAGGTTTTAATAAGGGTATGGGTTAGGGTTTGTGTATGGAATATGGTTTGTGATTAAGTGTATGGTACTGTTCAATTTGGGTTAGGGTTGGGAATAGAGTTTGATTAGGGTTAGGGTTGGGAATGGAGTTCAATTAGAGTTAGGTTTTGACTTAGGTTAAAGGCTTAGGATTCAACTAGGATTACATTTAAATTAGTGTTAGTATTAGGTTTTGACTTAGGTTAGGCTTACAATTCAATTAGGATTACATTTGAATTAGTGTTATGGTTATAAATTATTTTAAATAATTTATTGTTTTACAAATATTTTTTAGATTTATGTTTAACGATTAATCTTAATTGATTTCAAAGTATTTATAAATTGTTTAGTTTGAAGTTATTGAAATGGGACAAGAGATTATGTTGTGCATTGATAGAATTACTAAATTGAGTGACTTTGCATAATTCTAACATATTGATGATAATTTATCAAACATAAACCTACAATTTTTTAAATATCTTTTTTTCAAAGGGGAGATGAATAAATGAATGAAAGATTTTAACATTTATATGATCACATAATCTATGGAATTAAGGGATGGCCAAATCTATGATGTAAAGAAACAAAAGGGTTGAATTGATATGTGGAAGGATGAAGATTTTAAATTCAAATTATTTCATAATTTTGAAAGCATTGATGCAAAAAGACAACGACATTAATTACCTTCTCTTGCCACTATCTCTTGTAACTTTACTTTCAATTTTCCTTATCTAAAAGAACACCAACAACATATCAACAATAATCTAATAACTTTCTATGCTTTGCAAGTTGCTCCAACACACTCTCCTAATAGAGGTAATATATTCAATTTTGTCTTTTGCTACAAGAATAGTGCTATTATTATGCCTTTGAAATCAAGGAAATAAATGCAAATAATATATTCAATGTATGCATCAATCCAAGCAAATCTCAAACAATACTTTTAAATTTAAAGAGATTTCACAATAATATTTTACTTCAATTTATCTTATGCATCATTTTTTTAATTCTAAAATTTGAGGTGAAAATTTAATGCACATCTTTCGCAGTGAATGTAAATTACTCCCCATTTTATACAAGCAATCATAGATAATAGAGAAACAAGTGAAGGATGATCAATGTTCTTTAATAACGTTTGTCAATAATGTTAAGTTTGTGAGGGTTTTTGACCTTATGCTAATATTATGTTATTTTATGGAGACATATATGACCTAAACCTCTAGCCTTCCATTAAAATAAGAGAGTTATCCTTTCTATCTTTGAAAAAATTATGTAAAAGATCACAAGATATATTTATTTTTATTAGAATTTTTTCATCCAAATACACACCTCATTATGATCTAAATTTCTCTTAAAAATAGATATACTAATTATATATCTACCATGTATAATGACTTCACATTTTGTTTTCTCTCTTTACATTTCACAATCTAGATTTCTCTTAAAAATAAATATACTAATTATATATCTACCATGTATAATAGCTACACATTTTGTTTTCTCTCTTTACATTTCCCTGCAATTTTTTATTTGTTTTTATTAATTATTTAAAGTCCAATAAATGTAGTCCTGTGATTTATGGTAGAACATCCGGACGCATCAGACGATCCTGGCTTGTCTATCATGGAATGTATATGCACTGCCTTTGAATTCCATTCAAAATAGAGGTTGAAACCAGCCGAGTAATAATATTATGCCACTCAACTTGAATTCTTACTTTTGTCTGTTGCAGGACTGTACAAGTATCAAATCAGTGAAACAAGTGCATGCCCGCATGCTTATAAACGGCTTGCAACAAAATGCGTATCTCGGAACTAAACTCGTGAATATGTATGTCCTGAACGGTAGTTTAGATAATGCACGCCTTGTGTTTGACAATATAAGCGAGCCAAACAGAAATACTTTCTTATCGAATGCTATGATTAGAGGGTATTCCTCTCTCAGTTTGTGTGACCAGGCCCTCCAACTCTATTACGAAATGCTTAAAACAGGCCTATACCCAGACAATTTCACCTATTCATTTGTTCTCAAGGCTGCTGCAACTCTCTCAGCTCTGCAGGAGGGAAGGCAGATTCATTATCATATAATAAAGAATGGACATGGCTCAAATGTTTTTGTGGGTACCGCATTGCTTGACATGTATGCGAAATGTGGTTGTGTCGAGTCTGCACGCCAATTGTTTGACAAAATGTCGACAAGAAATGTGGTATCATGGAGTGCAATGATAGCAGGGTATGGGCAATCTGGATATGCCAGTGAGGCCTGGGAGCTTTTTCATGAAATGCAGCTTGCACGAGTTGAACCTAACTCGGTTACTATGGTGAGTATGACTTCGGTATGTGATAATTTAGCACGGGCCAAGTGGCTTCACGGTTTTATAATTAGACGGGGACTTGATTCAGATGTTTCTCTGGGAAATGCTCTCATAGACATGTATGGCAGGTGCGGGTCCATGGAGATTGCAACTCAATTGTTTTATAAAATGTGTAATAGAGATGTGGTTTCGTGGAGTGCAATGATTGCAAGGCATGCCCAGAATGGACATGCCAGGGAAGCCTTGCTCTTTTTTAATCGAATGTATTTGATGGGATTGAAACCTGACTCAGTCACCATGGCAAGCGTGCTCCCAGCGTGTGCTCAATTGGGAGATGTGCAGTATGGGGAAAAGATCCATGCATACATAGTTAGGAATGGACTTGAACTCAATATTGCAGTAGGAAATACCCTCATAGATATGTATGCCAAATGTGGAAGAATTGAGACGGCACAGAAATGTTTCAACAACATGGTGGAAAAAGATGTAGTAACATGGACTGCAATGATTGGTGGATATGCCCAGAATGGACATGCCGGCGATTCTATTACACTGTTTTATCAATCGTCAATAAAGGGCATGCAACCTAATTCAGTTACCGTGGTGAGCGTGCTCCCTGCTTGTGGGCATTTAGGAGCTTTGCAACAGGGCAAATCAATTCATGCATATGTATTAAGAAATGGGTTTGAGTCGCAAGTTTCTGTGGGTAACACACTTGTAGATATGTATGCCAAATGTGGAAGTGTGGAAGCTGCACGCCGAGTGTTTGATAAAATGCATTACAGGGATGTGGTCTCGTGGAATGCAATGATTGCAGGTTATGGAATGCATGGCTATGGTGAGGATGCACTTGCACTCTTTACCCAAATGCATATGGCGGACAAAACCCCAGATCACATAACACTTCTCAGTGTTTTGTCAGCATGCCGTCATGCTGGTATGGTGGATGCAGGCTGGCAATGCTTTAACTGCATCAGTCAAGATTATGACATTACCCCCAGACTAGAGCACTATGCATGCATGGTTGACCTTCTTGGTCGTGCTGGGCGTCTGGATGAGGCATATGATTTCATAAAGAGAATGCCACTGGAACCTGGTGCCAGTGTATGGGGGGCTTTACTTTTTGCCTGTCGAATTCATTCTAATATAAAGCTAGCCAAAATTGCATCCGAGTGCCTCATTAAATTAGAGCCTAACAATACAGGCAATTATGTGTTACTGTCAAACATTTATGCTGCAGCTGGAAGGTGGGATGATGTTTCAAGGATCAGAGCATTGCTGAAAAGGAGTGGGGTGAAGAAAAGTCCAGGATGTAGTTGGATTGAGATTAAAAGCAGTGTAAATACTTTTGCTGTGGGGTGTAGGTCGCATCCACAGTTTAAGGAAATTGCTTCTATATTGGAGAGTTTGGCTCTGCAGATGAAGTCAGCAGGGTATGCACCTGACATTGACTTTGTCTTGCATGATATTGAGGATGAAGAGAAGGAATACATTCTTTGTGGGCACAGTGAGAAGCTGGCAATAGCTTTTGGACTTATCAATACAAACCCTGGGACTCCGATCCGGATAACGAAAAACCTTAGAGTATGTGGTGATTGTCATACTGCCACAAAATTTATTTCCAAGATTGTTGAGCGAGAGATAATTGTGAGGGATGCAAACCGTTTTCATCACTTTAAGGATGGCCTCTGCACTTGCAAGGATTATTGGTGATTCTAATTTAACCAAACAAGTACATGTATGTGCAGTAATTCTATATCTTTGATTAATTGTTATGTGAGTAGTAGTTTTCCAAGGTTTCATATATCAGGAAAAATCCTTTTCCCATAGCAAGCCAGCACTACATATGCCAACTGATCATGGAAAAAGTCACAGATCATTATATGACACTTTCTCGGTGTCTAGGGGTTATGCAAAATTCTATCATAAACAGTACGAATGCTGGAGTGCGTTATGGAAAATTCACGACCAGTTCTCACATATACATGGACGATCACCTTCTCAAAGACTGAAGGCATGTAGTCTACATCTTTCTACTCTTTCAGTACACTAGTATCATGAGCTTCAAATCACAAAAATCCAGACAATATCAGAGTAGTGTCAAGAAGTGACCAAAAGCTGTCAATAGAAAGAAATCTATGAGCTGATTAAACAATTAACAGAACAATAAAAATCATTAATCAAATTGTAATTCAACTATAAATTAGAGAACATGGGTAATAGCATTCACTGAACAATAGTCTCTTGATCCCTCATCAACTAAAGTGAAGTGGCTAAAATTCTGTCTAAGCATGTTGTTTGAACAAACTGTTTAATAATATGTATATTGTATGCCCTATGCAACCTTGGTATTTGGCAGTTGTCCAATAGCTAAGGAAGAGTACACACCTCTGTTTCTCACAAGACTAAGTTTCTCACCTTCATGATTGAAGTGGTGTCAACCCAGCTTCTACTGGGAAGCATAGTAGATATCCTTTAAATGTCGTAATAACTTCTCACCAAAATCTAATGAAGTTTATTTTGCTGAATTTTTTTTAGATAAATGGCAAATTTTCCTGAATCTGGAGTTTGACGCATGATGAGATAATCCAGAGGTAAATTGAAGCATAACAGAAGAAGTTTAACTGATTCTTTGATAAGTGATAATTAATATGTTAGTGTGATGTCCCTTTTGAAATCGAGCAAGGAAAAATAAGAGAAAAAATAACATTTTATCATTTTGAATTTTGGTGCCCAGGGGAAGGAGGTTAAATAACATTTAAATTTGATTTTTGGTGCCTAAGTATTTTTATAAATTTTATTGGGGCTGGGCGACCCTTTTTTGGGAGCTATGAGGTGAAAATAACAATTAAATATATATAAATAAGTTATATATTAATTTTGAATTACAAGGCGGCGCCCAAAAGGTTAAATTAAAAATAAAATAAAAAGCAGATTTGAAAGAAGAAGTTGGCGTCCAAGTTGGGTTGGCCAAGTTGGAGTTATAAGGGTGGATTGCTATATATACAAGGTTCATTTGGAGGTTTTGATATCATTGCATATTATTCTTCTTTTCTGATCAGCAATTATTGTAGTCATTCCAAGGACGAAAAACCTTGTGAATAGTAGAGGAGTTGAACAAAAACCTAGCTCTTCAATGGAGGACTTCATGACGGAGGTTCACTTGCACTTCAATGGAGTTTTATGTTAGATTTTCATGCTCAAATTTTCATATTAGCCTAGGTGACTTGAGGAAAGCAGATTTGGTGTTATTTTGATCTAGGGTTTCACCCTAGAGTGGAGTGTTCAAGATGCAAGAGGAGCGCCTTGATTTGGAGGGGCGAAAATTGGCAAGTTTGGAGGATTTGTCAAGTTTCAAGGGTTGCAAACCCTTACATACAGACCAGCAGGCCAGCACACCCTTGTGGTAGGGGTTTGGAAGCATTTCATCATATATTTGTATTCATTTTTGGCATCTTGTGATAGCTGGAGCAGGTCGCCCAGCTAGGGTTAGCATAGATCAGCATTTCAGTGCATATTTTGGCTTGTAATTGGGGTTTTTTCATATCAGCAAACTACTGTACATTGTTGGGCATGTTTGGAGCCCATTTTATGGTGAACTTGCATCAGATATTAGCGTGTTTGGATGGACATTTTGGTGTTTCATTTTGCTGGTTATTTCATGTTTAAATTTAGATATATCTGCTATGTTATTGAGGCATTTGGAAAGATATAAGTTGCTGTTTTGCATGTTTGAAATCAGAAATATTACATCAACAGTTAGGGTTTTAGCAGAAATTAGGGTAGAAATTTGTGTTTCAAAAATCAGAAAATTCATCTATATCCTAGTTGGGATATTTCAGTTAGTTTTTATGATATTACCTTCAAATTTGGCATCCATGAAAATTTGGGTGATTCAGAGCATTTTTCAGGGAGAATATTTAACTAGAAGTTTAGACACTCTTAAAATATTTTATGACCCAAGCATTTTGAGGTCCTTAACGTTATGTCTAAAAATGCAACTTTGCTATTAATCTACCTGTGGCGGTTTTGCATAGCAAATGTAAGTCAGGTGATGGTGAATGCCCTCATGGGTGCCTTCAAGAAGGCAATGCACCTATGCCATAGCAGCGTGTTAGAATGGATCATCAAGGCATTCCCAAGGATCTCAAGCCATTCAGGGCAGGGCCATTGTTAGGCTATTGCCTAGCGGGTTGTCTGTTTGATTCTAAGTTGAAGTCTACTGTTTTTTAATGGTCATCTAATTATCTTTATTCATTTGCTAAAACACGCTTTGCATACTTTGTACTTCCATTTATTGTTCTCCAAATTTCTTTTAATAATATGCATTATGTTTTTTTATCAAGTTTCGTGTTTTTTGTGGGCAGGAAGATTGCTTGATGCTGCTTGTTCTCGACCATGCCCGTAAGAGGTATTCCAAGGGCCTCTTCTTGTACGCAATCTTTAGTGTATCATTGAGGACCTTTGGCAAAAAGTTTCAGCATTTGATTTCTACTATGAGATTTCTGATTTTTGTCAAGCAGGCAAAATTTTCATTAATCTATTTTTCAGTTTTCTGATTTTGTCTATTGGTTTGTGCTGTTCTGCATTTGTGTGATTAATGGATCTATGTGGAAAAGTGTGAGTATGATTAATCTGTTCAATTTATTACAATATGGGTACTCTGATCATTCTGATGTTACTGTTGATGTAACTGCCGAATCTTCCCTGACTGACAGTTATGTAACGGCTGATTGATGGGCTCTTACTGTCAATCAGTTTTTTTCTAATTTTTGTGGTGTGTCCTATTTTTGGTGTGGCGAGAGTCTGTCAAGGCTGTTTCTTTTTTTGGGTTGCCTTCTCCTTTTTGGGGAGAGTTTTTTGGTGGGTTTTGAGGGAAAAAGACGGGAGTTCTTTTTTTGGGGGAATGCTGTTATGTAGCTGTGTAAGCTGGGTGCTGTTTTGGCTTTTGAAAACTATAAGAAAATTCACATTTTTATTTCTTCGGAGAATCTTATGGGTTCTATATCTGATTTTCATCATAGAATAAAATGTTTTCCTGTAAGTTTAGTCTTCTAGTTGCTGGTTCCGTTCTGGAGTTTTTCACAGGGAGGCTGCGCAGGGGTTATCAGAGTCTCTCTTGCAGATGTTAAGGTAATAATCTGCATCAACTGTTCAAAGCGCTTGTGGTGGCCATGCGTCTGATGATCGCTTTTATTCTTCTCAAGTTGTGCAGGAGAGGAAGAGGGGTAAAGGAAAGATTTTTCTGGTTTCTCCTGGGCCTGTGCTTTCCATTTTGGCTGCAGAGGTACCATTGACAGAGGAAGAGCATAAGCTATTATTTTATTAGTTTTGTAGAATGTGGGGAAGGGTGACTGACGAGGGATATCCAGGAATTTTGTGAGGACGAGAAACACACACAGGTTGCAAGCCATGCCCAAAAGTATTTTCTGGGGCAGAGTAATATTAACAGAAGGTGCCACAGATGGAGTTTGTTGGACATGACAATCAATGTGGTATGTCGTTTTTCAACTTTAGTTTTTCAGTCGTCAAGAGAAAGAAATGATACAGTGATCCCAGAAAAAAAATAAGAAAAGACTGAATGGATTCTGCATTCTGTAATATTGTGTTGATTTTATATTTCTCGTAGAGTCCAACAGTGCATATTTGTTGATGAACTAATTTCTTTGTAATATTTTGTGCATAGCAGAAAAGAGATGTGTCAAGTATATGCCCACACTCAAAAAAGTTGGTCAAAAGAATGCATACCTCTTCTTTTCACGAGCAGCTAAACAGACTAAAAAAAAGCACATCTCAATCAACATGCTCAGTCAGTTTGGGCTAACTCGCTGTCTGGATATAATTATTGTGAATATTCTCTCCCATCACTGTATACTTGTGAATCATGGACTCATGTGCAACCCCTTCCATTGTTTTTGGTGTCCCTGAGTCCCGGTGTAAATATTACCCTTCTAATTTTCTTGTGGGCTTGACCTCTGACTGTGTATATTCCTGTCAATTGCAGTGTACTTGTTGTATGTATCCTCTTCGAATACATTGTATATGTCCTTAAATCCCAGTGTAACTGCTGCCGATATGGTCATTAAGGAGCAGAACTCCATCATACAGCAGAGGGAGCCAACTGACAGATCATGGGCATTTGTGTCTCCAGAAGATCAAAAGTAGATACTTTCATCAGTACCAGTGGAACTCAATCTGGTATATCAAACACAGCGCCTTTTTTTTTCATCTATGTTGTGAATTGGGTATGAATTTGTTGTACTGTTTTCTCAATGGAATGCTTTCATTGGCATTACTAATCACTGGGTTAAATTACCCGCAAGAAGTTTTCCTTTCAAAGGAATACAATAGCATGTGATCAAGCTACACTGCATTGATGGTAAAGGTTTTCTCCATCCATGTAGGAGAGAAGTTGCATCATTGATGATCATACTCCTTCAATGGAGCAAGTTTTCTCCTTGCCTCTTAGAAGTAATTTTCATCATTAATGTTGGTCATTTTTTATAGCCAGCTATATTCTTGTTGAAGATGTAATGAAGTTAGGGATTTTCCAAGAGTAGAATAACAAGTCGTCATTTTGCATAATATTAATGGTGAGTCTTGCCATATATGTAAAAACTAAATTCCATAGCAGATCTGGTGCAGTTTTAGATGTCAGGAGCAATTATGATGGGGTTTTAAAAGTCTAGTATGACACGTAACCAAACTGTTCTGCAACAATGGTTCATGTTTTGTGAATTTGCATCATTGATGAAAATACTCCACCGCATTGATGGCCCAAGAATTCTTCATGCCTCTTGGAAGGAATTTTCATAATTAATGTTGGGCAATTTTGATAGCCAACTATATTGTTCTTAAAGATGTAATGAAGTTAGGGCTTTCCAAGAGTAGGATAGCAAGTCGTCATTTTGCATTATATCAATGGTGAGGCTTGACATATATGTAAAAATGAATTTCCATAGTAGATGTGGTGCAGTTTTAGATGTCAGGAGCAATTGTGACGGGGTTTTCAAAGTTTAGTAAGACATGTAACCAAACTGTTCTGCGACAAAGGTTCATGTGTTGTGAATTTGTATCATTGATGATCATACTCCGCTGCATTGATGACTCAAGTATTCTTCATACCTCTTGAAAGGAATTTTCATCATTGATGTTGGTCAATTTTGATAGCCAGCTATATTGTTCTGGAAGATGTAATGAAGTTAGGACTTTCAAAGAATAGAATTTCATTGTAGATGTGGTGCAAATTTAGATGTCATGAGCAATTGTGATGGGCTTTTGTAAACTCCGTCCCTCAGGCACTACAATTTTTTTTTAAAATTCAGTTAGCAACAACTACCAACATAACCGACCAAGCATCTTCGTCTAAATCAAAAGTGTTGATTACAAAAGTTCTTCATTCATCATTGTGATAACAAATCATTGTCACCACTTACATGCTTACACTTAAAAGTGTTACGCTTCTACAGTTAGGGTCATCCCTAGACCCAGACCTAAACCTCAAAGGTTCATGGTGACCTTGCCTACATACCCCCTCATGGGAATTAAAGGCTTCGTAGTTCGCCCCACAATACTAGAGGGAGTTCATTCTCTCCTCTTGCATGAGATCTATGATCTCACTTTCAACCCATGACTATTAATTAAGTACATGTAAGCTATCAACCTAGCCAAATATAATATAATGATAATAACCTTTCCATCAAGTGGTGGGTCCATACCAAACATTACCAAGCATTAGTGTACAAATATTCACAATATTACAAGGGGCGTATCATACCATAATCACAAAGATTGTCACAAGCATACCTCCATATACACAAGTTGACTGGCTCACACACATCCCAAGTACAACAATGATTGGATCATACACAGATCACAAGTTCAATGGTGATTAGCTCGTATATACATCACAAGTACAATTGTGATTGTCTCATTTGCACATCACAAGTACAACAGTGATTGGCTCATACGCATATCACAATTACATTAGTGATTGGATCTAGCATACATGACAAATATACAGTGACTAGCTCCAACACATCACAATTACAATGGTGTCTAACTTACAAGTACATCATAAATACCACAATGATTAGCTCCAACACACATCACATAAACTCAATGACTAACTTACACATCACAATGGTTGATTAGCACATGTCCATAATGCATCCCAGATAGGAAAGAATGTCAGTGCATTGCGTGCTACACTATGGGTCCTATCCTTTCCTCCGGTCTTATGCACCGTTGGACAAATGGGAAGAGGATTCAATGCATCCCATACTACACTGTAGGTCTATCCTCAACCCTACAAGGCCAAGTATATAATCTGACAACTAGGAAGGGGATTTGGTGCATCCCATACTACATTGCGGGTTTGTCCACCATATCAAGGCTTGTCACAAGTAGAGGACCTACCATAAACCAGTGGATTCCGACTCCAATCGCCTATAGGCCATCGACAACAAGTCAGTCCACCCAGGAAGAAGTGGCTTCCAACATATACCACCTTGTCACCTTAGTGATATTATTAGCTATCTTCTTCACAATCTCGAGTAACACTTGGCATCAGTCACTTTTGTGACCTCAATGATAGCCAGTGAACCTCCTCAATACAACAATTAGCTTCAAATTATCGTTACCCGCACAGATGGGTCCTTATCTGTGCAATTGTTGTGGTCGCATCATAACCAAGGTAGCCCATAGCAATTTTCACTTTCGTGAAACAAGTGAATTTCGGCTAGTCCTTAGCGGTAGCCTAGACATCAATCATTGGCACGGTCCAATGATTGCCTATCATTGCTTAAATATCTCGGAGGTTCACACTTGAGCGAGTCATACATAACATGAACCACAATTACAATCAACAAATACACAGAGAACTCTAGATATGGAATTGGTTTTCACAACGCATAAAAGTTACATGGAACCAACATGATATGGACTTTACCCAACATATAGATATATTCAAATACCAATTATAAAGTAGTTAAATCCCTTACATCATGTATTAAATATAGGTTATTACAATTTATAAACTCATTCATACCATTTGATACCCATTTCAGCCTCAAACTGAAGCCTACTACAAAGAGAAGGCCAAACCAATTAGGAAGAACCCTAACCCTTAGAGTTATCCCCCTAAACTCTCCCCCTTTGGATTTGAGGTCACAATGGCATCCTTTGCCCAAGGACCGCCTACGTACTCACTTCCAAACGGATCAAAGTAACATGCGGTTCTCTTTACAAGATCTCTCAAGGGACGCATACACACAAGTTTCCCCATAATCAAGGTTTCATTAACTATTATGTCTTTGTCATGCTCCCATGAGGAAACAAGGAAATAAATCACTGTCATGCCCCGTGGAAGAACAAGTATAATATTCCTTGATTATGTTGACCTTCACATGAGAATCATGGGATGAAGAATATGATGATTTCCTTAAATTAATCAGATAAACGGTAGAGACAGCAACGATTATGACCAAGAGAGGTTGGCGATCCTTGGAAAGAAATAATACAAATTAATAAGTAATAATTGGTAATTATTAAGAGCAACGATTAGAATGATTAGTTATGACATTAAGCTAATCCCAAAAGTCATGACCATTCGAGTGGTTACTCCAATCCAAAAGACCTGTCTTGTGTGGATGGGACACAAAGCATATAAAAGGGCAACCAAGAAGAAAGGGATGAGCATTGAACAACATGGAAGATAATTTGCAGACTGATATCTATAGCAGGTCAATTAGAATAATTATCTACAAACCAAACTATTACATCTGCATTTTGTGGCTATAACAGTAACATAGTTGCTTAGATAGTGATATGCTACTTAATGTATATATTTGAATATATCAATTCCATGTATTTCCTATAGAACCTCATAGGAGTTATGCCTCTATAATTTGTTCATGGGAAGAAGAGTTGGAAGTACATGAAGGGGGGAGAGATTCCTTGCTAAGTAGACAAGGGGTTTGACTATCCACCCTTGGGCTTAGAAGTAGGAAAGACTCTTAGCACCCTATTGAGGTTCCTTCTCTAATCTTCCCCAATGATTGATTATTGAGGGGATAATAATTTAGAATCGGCATTGTGAGTTACTCATCTAGATCAATATGTGTGTGTCTGTGTGTCAAATGAATCGTTGGCTAACATTATTGCAAGGTTAAACTAGAGTCTATCAGAAGTTGTCATTGAATAAAATATCTCTTACTTGGAAATTGTGATTTTAGGGCAAAATTCTAAGTATACCAAATAGGGGACATTACAATTGGTATTAGAGCTTGTTTCCTACTAGCATGCGGAACATACCTACTTTAACTGCCATTCAATTAACCATTCAACCTTCTTCTTAAGTAGGCCAATAATGCATTTTTATATGCATGTGCCTTGCATGTGTATACTTTGTGACTTACATGTATTTGTATATATACTTCATGACTTACGTGTACTCATGGCAATACTTTGTGACTTATGTGTACCCATGAGTGTACTTTGTGACTTACATATATTCAAGTGTATACTTTGTGACTTATGTGTATTCAAGTGTATACTTTGTGGCTTACATATATTCAAATGTATGCTTTGTGACTTCGTGTATTCATGCGACTTATGACTTACTTTGTGACTTATGTGTATTCACATGTATGCTTCATGCTTCCTATATTACGTGTATTCACATGTATACTTCATGCTTCCTATATTATGTGTATTCACATGTATGCTTCATGATTCATGTGTCTTCATGTATTACGTGTATTCACGTGTATGCTTCATACTTCGTGTCTTACATGTATACTTCATGTATTACATATATGCTTCATGCTTCATGTGTATACTTAATGTATTCATGTGTATGCTTCATGTGTATTTATATGTATACATTGTGTATTACGTATATCTATGTGTTTGCTTCATGTCGGATGTGTCTTCAATTACTCCATGTATATACGATTACTTTATGCTTTAAAATGTCGGATGTGTCTTCAATTAATAACTCTCAACCAGAGGATGAGAGCACGGACCAAGGACAACAACGTGGCGCGCCAGTGTCTTGTATGGATAGAGAGAAAAAGTTGTAACCATAATACTAAAATGTAATAGTTTTAACATAAATGAACATAATACTAAAAATGCATGAAAAGTATAGAAGTACAACAAGAAGAATACTTTAAATGGTAAACTAACTAACTATGAACAAAATGACAAGGGGGAAAAGATATCCAACTCACGGTAGGTCCAGCCTCTTGCAAGCTCCTCACAAACAGAAAACCTGCACACACAAAAACGAGAAAATGTTGGGGTTGATTTTTGGGGGCTTGCCTTAGTCAAACCCCTGCTTTGGTGTTTCCACCTCCACAGATGGCCAAATAGACCACAATATAGAAATATAGATAAATAAAGTGATAAGACGAGACATAGAGAATACAAAGACAATAATATGCTAACTATTAGATAGATAATGCAATGAAATGAAAAATTTATTCTCCCTACTACAAGCTTGGAGAAGCCGATAAGAAGAGTGAGAGCTTCATAGACGCAAGATGATCATGCAAGAAGGTGGTGTAGAGCTTGAGACCTACAAGAATAATGGTGTAGAGAGAAAGAACGGAGAGAATGAAGTGCTAAGAAGTGAGAATGAGCAAGAATGAGATTGAATGACCAGAATTGATGAGAATGAGGAATAGAATGAAGAAAATGGTCAAATTGCATGCCAAAGAGTCGTTCCGAGGGCGCATGTGACTACAGAGGCATCACCACTTCACGGGAAAGCGATGATGTAACGTCCCAACATCCCAGAAATGAGGAATCTTGTTAGGATGTTCATGTAGACACGCAGCATGAAAGCATCCTAGATAAATTAAAAAAAACACCCCACCGACAGAAAACGATAAGGCATGGATAGGAATGAAGGCTTAGGATGGCGAAATTTTGCATTATCAACCTATAAGGCTAAAGTAAGGTTGGTGTTAGGCGAAATTGCATAAGGTTGCAATTTTACACCATAACATTTTGCCCCCACTTTAGTGAGCATGTGTATCTAAGCATGGGCGAGCCAAAGTAGAAAGAGATTGAAGAGAATATATCAAAAAAAAAGAGGAAGCAAACCTTCGATCGGTATACATGACATGAAAGGGCTTCATTAGAATGTGAAGAGGACACGAATCTTCAATCCTGCAAAGCTAGTTGCAATCTCACCATAGACATGTTAGTTGCAGACAAACATTTTAGGTGAAAAAGTGAAAAATAATAGACATGATAAAAAAAATTCATAGACAAGACGAGACAAGATGATCAAATAAAGACGACGCTAACAATTATGTATAGATAGAGTCCATACGGCAAGCATATAAGCATGTGGTTGTTGCAAACTGCATTGCAAGACAGTCACAAAAAATACAAGACAGGTCTAATCAGGTTGCCCCCAAGCTAGAAATGAGATATAAGACATCAAGACACCAAGGAATCCTTTTGAGACTTTTGAAACTTTTTTGAAAATTAAGCATATATGACAGCGCCCCCTTAGAATTGTGTATGTTGCGCAAAGGAGCACATGTCATTCTAAGGAGAAGAGAAAGACAAGATCTTTTGTGGCACAAGATACATGGCGAGATGTATTTGTGGGATATTGTCACACAAGGAACAACACATAGAAACCACATCATGAAGTAGAAAAGCAAAAAAGCAGAGACAGGGAAATCAAGAGCACAGGGGGATCTAATTAGTTGGGGTCATAGTTGCTCATAGATATAGATAGATAAGTATAGTATAATATGTATATATGAACTTTCATCACCCCCAAATGTATCAGAACAGGAAGAATAGCACATGAAAACGAAGTAAAAATAAAAATCCGGTCAACATGGAAGAGGCCTAAATGCCCCCACGCTTTGCATCATCCCCAACGTGAAAATCCAAGATTTACAACACATAGAAGAATGATGATATAGATGAAGAAGTGTACAAAAAAAATTATCTCTTGTATCCAAGCACCTACAAGGGTAGCAAGGGTCCTCTAGGAAAGAGCACAAACATATATAGACAAGTACAGGGGAACACAAACAAGCACAAAAATCTAATTTAAAGATGTAGAAGAGGGTGTCACTCTAATTTAAATCCAGTAATAGGTCATCGTACTCCCAATCTAGATCATTATAAGGGGAGGGAGGACAAGCCTAGAGAGGAGGGATAGCCAAGGCAGTACCCGTCAACTCACTTGCAACAAGGGCTAAGGAAGAAGGCCCCTCAAGGTCTTTGTTATCGAGCTCTTGTGAGACCAAGGTCATCGATCTTACGAAGATCAAGGACAGAGTCGAGATGTCCTCTGATGAGTGGAACATGCACTTTTTAGGAGTAACATGTGTCAACTGAGTAGGAGGACAAGACACTTGGGAGTCAGGGCCATCCTCGAGAAGAGGAGCAGTGACAAACTTTGGGGATGTTGAGCAGCCTCTGTCACAAGAACGATGCAAGCCAGAGTACAACAAGACTCAAAGGGCAGAGACAACTTTTTTTGACCATTGCTCGAAGCAATCTCCCCATCTTGTGCTTCAACAGAGGAGACCAAATCCTCATAGTTGAAGTAGAAGAGGGAGAAGGAGACAAAGCCACAAAGGACACCACCTTTGTGAAAGGCATGTCTACAAGCTGCAAAAATGGAGAAATATCATAAATAGAAGTAAGAAGGGGAGGCTTTACTAAGGGAGCAATGAACACTTGCACCCTTTTAGGGGGAGATTCATTGGGGTTTGTTGATGAAGACAAAAGAAGAACTGAGGTGATGGGAACTGAGGCAAAAGAAAAGATAGAAGTGGAAGGAACCAAAATAGAAGGAGAAGACACATAAACAACAGGCTCCTCCCTGTTCTTTTGCAAGGCAGTGTGTTCCTTAGCCAAATCCTTTCGTCGATGCTTACACTTGCGCGCAAGCTAGTTACATCAACTATGAGCACTAGAAGGTGTAGCCTGAGAAGAGGTTGAGAGCTCCTACTCTACCAAAGGAGCAACCTCCACAACTGTCACTGATGGAAGGGTGGATTCTGAAGGAGCAAGAGGAGGAGGAAGCACAAAAATGAAAAATAGAGATAGACGTCTCAGCGAAAAGCCTCTTTCCTTTCCCTATCGTGGGAGCAGGTGGAGGAATAGGTGGAGACTATAGAGGCCGAAACACAAGAACAACCCTATGACAATGCTTCCCCTTGCCATACAGGGTGGGTCGAGGCACTATGGGTAAGACAAGAAGCTAAAAGACTAGAGGCTTTGACTTCTATAGCATGAGTGCCTTTCCTTTTCCTGTGTCAGGCATAATAGGAGGAATTGAAGATACCACCAAAGTTTGGGAAGAAGAAGCATAAGGTATAGAAGAAGAAGCAATAGAAGAAGGGAAAGGCCCCATGGCAAGAGCAAGATTGACCTTCCCCTTTAGAGGGGCAGAAGACAAAGATTTTTGTTGTGCATGCAAGGAAGCCTTCAAAGAAACAACATAAGGAGATGGGGGGAAACCACTCTTTTCCATTGAGCCCCTAGTCTTGTATCTAAAATAAGCTCTATATAAAATATCTCCCCTATGAGGGAGGGGTCCAATTGGGGTGGGCCAAAAGTGGTCAAGGGAGAATCCCCCACATGATACTAGTGGTTTGTATCCAGTATCCTAGATAGTATGCACAATACCCTTGTGGGGAAACTTAAAAAAAAATTGGACTACTAAAGCAACTGCATTCATGGAGGCTAGCCATGGAATGCCTAGCCTTGCTCTGATTAAATCGGACTCAAGAATCACAACAAATAAGACTTCCAAAGCCTTAGTTTCTACTAGAACCAATAAAGAAATAGTGCCGATAGGTGCAATAGAAAACCCATCGTGTGCGCAAAGGGTAGCCTGCAACTCATAATATTTCTCCTTATGTGATTTGTTAATAAAAAGGTTCTCCTCCACAATGATGTTCACACAACTCAAAGGATCAACCATAATGCATGTTACGACGTTATCATTGATGCAAGCGAGAACATATAGCAGAGAAAGATCCTTGTTTAGAGGCAGATCATGTGAAGTAAATGTAATGTCAAGGAAAAAATTCACATGCTCTAAAAGAGGAATATGAGTGAATGACACTACATTCACATACTTAGATAGGATGAAATTAGAAGATGATGAAGGAGAAACCAAGTTATAAAAACGCAACGAGAAAGGATATGTGTAGATCTATAGTTGGCTATTCAACTTTTCCACATATTTGTTTGAGTTCTATTTTCTGTCATCCAGCCAGATAGTCCTATCGTTGATGCGGTCCTTAATCACATGACGTAGGCTAACACATCTTTAGTGTCATGTTTGGAGACTCAGTGGTATTGAAAAAACTTGTGTGCATTGTACCATTGAGGATACATATCAAATAGTGGTTGAATCTCTAGCAAAGTTATTATCTTATCTTTCAAAAAAAATTGTAGGACGTTATTATAAGATTATGAAAATTTAGTGAATGTTCTATTTCCTCTAGTATCATTTTTATCAACAGGCATAGAAACCATGTTTTCCACAAGCACAAGGAAAAATCCCCGTACTGAGCAACTATTTTCTAGTACTCACGCAAGACAACACATAGATGCACAAAGCATGGATATTTCATTAAGAGAAATTTATTGCATTGCAAATTTGCAATGAATACTTTTTGCACATCGAAATCAAGTAAAGGATAAGAAACTTGAGAAAATAAGGCTTAATACCGAGCTATGAAATCAACAATTACTTTCTCATGAGGTCCCTACTTGCAGAATCAGCTAGCGAACTTGGCCCGATGTTGGCTTGAAACTGATGGAGGAACTGATTAACTAGCTAATCAAAAGAGAAAATGGAATTATTAGGTAGGGAGAAGTACCATTCCAAAGCGGCATCCTTGAGAGAGCGCGAGAATATTTTTTCTAAGAGTGTGTCATTATGGAAGAAATCAGTACACATAGCATTAAAGGATGAGACATGTGTTTGCAAATCCCCATGGCCACTATACTTTTCAAATTTTGGAATCTCCACCCTTGAGGGATAGGAGTGTTTAGAATAGCAATAGAAGGAGGAGTACGATGGTAAAAGGGTTGAAAGATAGGCTGGGAGGATGAGCTGGGCAAGTTCACTAGTTGATTCTACATGCATCCCATGTTTTGTAGAAAATCCTTAAGGACGGGATCAACAAACGAAGTATGACCACTGGAACCACCAATAGAACCACCAGCACTCGCACTGGCAAAGCCTCTGATACCAACACCAATAGAGGTTCCAGCACCAGCACCAAAAATAGAGGCACTCTGAGTCTCAATGAGTCTCAGATTCAGAGTAACCGAAACCTAAAGGAACCCTATTTACTTTAATAGTACGATCCTGCTCAAGCATAGTGTTGGTATTAGTAGAGGGACCAGTGTTAGCCATGCACACAGACAGCCTAGGCATTGGGATATCCAGTTGTCATCCAACGACCTCCGATCTAACATCTTGAGTAGCACCCAAGACGAAGGTGTAGGATGTGACATGGGTTTCTTCAATGTTTGTTATGCTACATAGAAACTCTAAGCCTCTTTGATCTTTGGTTAACAAAGTCCTTAGATTTTCAACAACAGGAGCCACTTGAGCATAGGTATCATCTTTTTCCAAGAACCCTATGAGCTCTCTGAGTCTTAGCTCCAAGGATTAAATCTTCTCTACAGCAACTCTTAAACAAGCTTCGTCTTCCAAGGAAGAGGCAGAGCTCGAGGGCAAGGCGGTAGGGGTAGTAACATGGGTTGCAATAGGGGAGGTTTACTCAACGAAGAGTCTTGTAGAGATCTCTTCGAAATTCAAGTTGGGTTGGGTAGGATTGAACCTTCTAGATCCCATGTCTAAATTTTGATAGCTTCTTCTAACAACGCGGTTGGAGGTAGTTGATTGGTTCATAAATCTCATAAAGAACATTACAACACACTATCAACTATGTTTCCTAGCACGAGAGAAGAAAAAAAATCAAAATAAGGACAAAGAGAAGAAGGTTCACGTAAGGTCCACCAAAATGTAATGGAGGGGATCCACCACTCTCGAGTCTCTAGGGGATGGACAACCCTAGGTTACCTCAATGACAAAGCTCAAATTATAGGGTGACAAATGAAGGAAAGACAAAACTATGTCTTTGGATTTTCTAGATGGATGGTGTCTCTATGGCATGCTAGCATCTCTGTGTTGTGCTAGTGTCTCTTTGGTGCATTAGCATCTCATTTAGACAAAGAGAAAAAATTGTAACCAAAAACACTTGGGACCTACTAACAACCTGAATGCTTAAATCTAACAATTTTAACAAAAATGAACAAAATACTAAAAATTCATGAAAAGTAAAGAAGTACAACAAAAAGAATACTTTAAATGGTAAATAAACTATGAACAAAATGACGAGTAAGGGGAAAAATATATCCAACTCACGGTAGGTCCAGCCTCCCACAAGCTCCTCACAGACAAAAAACCTACACACATGAAAACAATAAAATATTGGGGTTGCTTTTCAGGGCTTGCCTTAGTCAAACCCTCGCTTTAGTGTTTCCACCTCCACGAACAACTAGATAGACCATAATATAGAAATATAGATAAAGAAAGCGATAAGACAAGACGTAGAGAATACAAAGACAACAATATGATAACTATAAGATAGATAATACAATGAAATGACAAAGTTACCCTCTGTACTACAAGATTGGAGAAGTTGAGAGGAAGAGCGAGAGCTTCGTAGACACAAGACGATCGTGCAAGAAGGTGGTTTAAAGAGAAAGAACGGAAAGAATGAAGTGCTAAGAAGTGAGAATGAGCAAGAATGACCAAAATTGATGAGAATAAGGAATAGAATGAAGAAAATGGTCAAATTGCATGCCACAAAGTCATTCTCAAGTGCACCTGCAATTGCAAAGGTGTTACACTTCGCAGGCAGGCAACAGCATAATGTCCCAATGGCCTAGGAATCAGGATTCTTGTCAAGACATTCGTACAGTGCACAAACGTGTATTCAATGTGGAAGCGTCCTAGATAAAAAAATTCCCCACCAACAAAAAATTATAAGGCATGGACATGAATGAAGGCTTAAGACGACAGAATTTTGCATTATAACCTATAAGGCTAAAGTAAAGGTGGTGTTATGGAAAATTACAAAGGGTGCAATTTTATGCCAGAACAAATCCTCATTATATTCAATTATGCACAAGAAAGTTTGAGTTGCAATATATTGTGCATCATCTTCCAATTTCATGGTGTCACTTTCACCTCCAACAATGTTTACTTCCTCTTGAACTATGAAGCCCTCACTTGGCCTCATTTCTTTGTCAAGTGCATTATGATTTAATGGCCAAATTCTCGTTCTTCAAAAACCACTCATGATATTACATGGTGTCAATGCATGTTGGAATGCCTTTCTAGCAAGAGTTTCCAACTCTTCCCTTTCTATTTTGATTTGGGAGTGGTTTTCCATCCATATGGTCCTTTCTTGTTTGAAATATTTTTTACTAGAGAGAAGGCACTCACATCCAGGGGCTACAACTTGTGGCTGGTATGTGAAAGGACGCTAAGCAATTCAATATTTATATGCCTTGTTTCTTCTATTGTATTTAATGCCATGTGGCCGCCATGGCCATTAAAATAAAGAAGAGTTATGTTTGTGGGTGACACCCCACTTGGGATTGATGCAACAGAATGTTTTGTCTAATTGACAAATAACTCTTTTGTCATCCAAGCATGTCCTTGGGCCATGCACGTCCCTGACTCACAATTATAAATATAGTTCTTCATATGCCTTTTTTATTTAAACATATAGAAACCAAGGATACTCATTCCAAATGCACTCACGCATGCTAAAATTGTGATCCACTCCCTACTTTTGGAGATTAAGTGGGGGACACATCTAGAACCCATTCTTGCAATTACTCACATGCCATAGTTTTTGTCGGCCTATACACTAATTTCATCGCAATTTCAAATTCTACTCAACCTATATTGGTGCTCATTGTATAACTTCTCCAAATTGTCATAAAAGGATGCAACAATGGAGGCCCTTAGCATAATTTATCTATTTGTTTCCACACTTTATGCAGTTCTTATTGTCAAATATGGACATCTAACTAATTTGAAAACCATCCTACCCTGACCTCCTCGACATCCCATCTTTGAATGGGTTAGGCCTACATTCAATCATTTGAGTCAGTTTATTTGAGTTGAGAAAATTGAAGGCCATCGCCAATATCAACCATTTCCTTGCACCACTAGATAATTTCGACCTCCTCATCCTCAAATAGAATGGTTTGTGGCCCCCTCCATTTTGTGGTGGTAACTCCATTCAACCATGCCCTCAAAATTTAGAGAGGATTCCTCACTTGATCACTGCACCCTTGATGGACACATGGTTCTCTTCAATATTTTTTGTTGCACTATGGATGTCAAAAAGAGACCAATGAGTTTTGGAGACATTTGAGGACCCAAGTGCACATCATCTAATTGGCCAACATCAACAATTGGATTGAAATTTGATTGAGCATTGTCAATAGGTGGTTCCAAACCTAAATCTGTGTTAAGTAGTTTCAAATGAGTAGGTTTTTTACTTATATTTGTAACTTTTGGCTTACTAAAGAATATAGTAACATACATGATCATTATCATATATAATATTGGTAGACAATATATATTAAACCCACCTTTTCCTAACAATCTAATGATCTTTTTAATTATGAAAACATGAATTTAATAACTTTATACAAAGCATCAATTTCCTATAGGTTTTATGTTAATACCCCTTGCAATATGCAAAGCATCACCAAGCATCCTCTCTATGTTCCTCAACTATCCATGCATCTTCAAGTTGGTACATTGTATTCTCATTACCTTATCATCGCATATTAAAAGTTATATTAGCAAAAACTTGGACATAATTGACAAACTATTGTGTTGTGAAAATGAGGCTACCTATTTTCCCTCTTAGGATCCATTCAAATTTGAAAAATGAATGCATTCATTCGAGTTGTTGAGTTTGAAATTTGAATATGTAGTTACCATTTTTGTATGAATTGAACGATGAGATGATTGAATTTTGAATTATATTTTGTTTGTTGTCAAGTAGGAGAGCCTTACACCATGTATTGTTTGTGCAAGTACCTATAATAAATGGAGTTAAACCATGTGAATGTGAGTATGTATGGGAAAATGTGCACTTGACAACCCATCAAGTTGATAGGAGTTTGAATTTATGTCAAATTAGGAACCAATAATTGTGCATGAAGATGTGTAAATATAATTTGTTAAGTGTTGAACCCTATTCACGTGGGTGGTTATTGTAAACGTTAAAGAATTCAAGAAACTACAAAAGTGGGTATTTTGGAGCAACTTGTCTTATGTTAGAAATGAAGTTGCATGTGTAGTTGATCATATTCATTGGTCAACTACACATTCACATGTGAACATGTATTAGTGCATTTGCAAAATTTACTAGATTTTTTAGAGTTTTTTATTGGTTATAATGCAAAAAGTTATTTGGGGGGTTAGATGGGCAAGGAGTGAACGATTATAAGAACATGGGCAGCAATTGATACCTCTCCCCTATTTATTTGCTTATTTATATTTTTTAAATTGAGTGATGGGTGTTTCAAACAAATTATGGTGTGGTTTTTTTTTTCAATTTCAAGTATTAAAATATAATAATTGTCTAGAAGTAATATAATTTTAAGTGACAAGCCATACTTGAATGTCCATACATTTGATATATCACCCTTTAATATAATTGTTCAACTTGTAAATTAAGTTCTTTGACATGGATGTATACCCCAATCAATGTACAAGATGGACAATTAGATCCCACTTGTATTATGATAAATGTATAAATATTTGAAGTGAACCTTCATTCTAATTCAAGTTATCTTAAATTTATATATTTGTATTTCTATTACAACTTTGATGATATCTTTATTCTATAAATGTGAATTTAAATTTGATAAATATTTTTTTTGTTTAAAGAACTTAATGAAATAAGCAATTTCCACCAATTAATGTTTCTTTTAATTATTAACTAAATTGGTTATTACATCAATTGACTATAACTAAGTAATAAATTAGAAAGATTACCAGAAACAACATTAAGTAATCATTGTTTGAATGAATAACAATTGTTTAACATCATGAACAATTAAGTACAAAACCTTTATTTTAGTTGAGCATCTATTCTTTAGTTTGCATTCAATTTCCAAACATTTCAACCTATGTAAAAGATTGAGACTAATAAGAACTCAAATATCATTTACTGGTTATAGTTGAGGTGTAACAAATATCTTATAGAGAGATCTTATTTAATTAAAACTTCAATATTTGTTAAAATTATTCCTAAGTATTAAGTTCTAATCTTACTTTATGTAGATAAAGTACATAGATGAATGATATTTATTAAGGTTTAAATAAATTAATTAAAATTAGATTATATTTTAGTTATTCAATTTAATTATATTAGGATAAGAAAAGAATCCTTAATCTATTTATACATTTTAATTCAATAATAATATAATTTTTAATGATTATAATTACATTGATATTTAGATTATATAATTTTTTAAATAAAACTCACAATATTATTCAAGTAAATCTTGATATTACAAATATAATATAATTAATATTTATATTACATAATTTTTTTAATGAGATTCTTTGAAATTATCAAATAAAAATTGAGATGAATTTGACATACAAGACATGTGATTCATCATATGATCCCATCCATATATAATTCTAAACTCACAATAATTTCTAATAAAACAATGGTAGTATCAAAAATCAATCAACTTAGATCACTTTCAAGGTGAGAAAGTAACAATCAATTGATATTCATTATATTTATGTTGTTAATTTTTAGTCCATATAGTAAATATCCAAATTCCATACCTATAATAAATACCTGTTTATTAATTATTATCCACCGACTTTTTATGGGGCAAATTATTATTTTTGTTTAAGGCTTCTATAATAAAGCCACAATCATTTTAATTACTAAGGAGAGCATGAGTCTTAGACTAAATTGTCTCAATAGTATTTGGTCCATTTAGGTTGCATATTAATTTTATTTTAAATAAAAATATAATATTCTACAAGCAACAAATAATATTTTTTTGTTCAACTACTAGAGGTCCATGATTAAGTTTTAGTTGAATCTTTTAAAAAGTCAAATTTTAAACACTTCTCATCACATCCTCCAATATGCCAATTAATTGCTACATGCTATCAA
This sequence comes from Sequoiadendron giganteum, assembly GCA_007115665.2. NCBI lineage: Eukaryota > Viridiplantae > Streptophyta > Pinopsida > Cupressales > Cupressaceae > Sequoiadendron > Sequoiadendron giganteum. The sequence continues at coordinate 202,709,054 of CM021102.1, read as the reverse complement.
AATTAGCCCACACAACTACTAGCCCCTCTCCTCTAAGGGATATTTATTTTTCAAAGTTGTTTGAAGCATGATTTTGGCCTCATCTTTTATTTATCATTTCTAAAAGATTATAAATTTGGTGGATGGCATAATCAAAGAACATCTCATCATCCTCACCATTTGAACCGCAACCCTTTGGTTACAAGCTTATATTATATTATAAACCTTATTAATTCACAATAATCAAATCATTATAAAATTCTATGACCTACTTTAGAATGATGTTTAAATAAACAAGTACACCTACTAGTCTAACAAACAATCAACCCACAATACACATCATTAGTGCCTATGAGATATTGTAATAATAACAGTTTTAGAATGGGAAAAAATAATGTAGATAGGACTAGACCCTACATTCAATGGTTGTATAATTATGACTGATGATTTTTGTTTAAAAAAAACAAAATTTCAAGACAAAAAAGATGTTTGATTGATAGGGTTAACCATCAAATTTAGGTCTTAGATGATATTGAACTATTACACATTATAATCACAATAAAATCAAAACATTGCATTTTTGAAATAAATATATTTTTAAAAAAGTCATTTTATTTAATTTAATGTTAATGAAAGGTTATATATAAATCAGAAAATTATGAAAAATGTACTGTAAACGAATAAAAAGAATGTAGAAAACACAGAAATCTATAATAATATTAACTTACATTATAATAAACAAAATAAAATATTGATAATGCATTATTTGTATGGGAGATCCTGCTTTTTTTGTATATTAGCTTTGAAATATTCCCCATAAAAGTTGTATTCTTGGATGAATCAAAAAGTCCAATACAAAGAACGCGATCGCAATGATTTGAACAATCAAAAATATAATTTTAAATTTTGGTGGGAAGTTGCAAGCCGCATTATTGTACTTAAAATATTTTATATCATCCATGTAACTTAGTCTTAATTTTAGATCATCCCAATTAATCTGTTAACCATCAAACTTGCTAAATCAAAAGAAGCAAAAGAAATCACATACTGTACACATTAATACCCATTGAAAGAAATGACTTAAATTAATTGATTGACACCTTTCTGAAATTATAAAATGCCCATCTCGCACCTTCTGAATAAGAAATATAAATACATCACCAGGAAGGAATACGCGCAAGCATTGATTCAATGCCTTTATACAATCAAAGAATTTAAGAACTTCAAACAGAATCCAGCTCACTCGGAATGTTGATCCAATGTCTTAGAAGTCTTCGTCCAACCTAAATACATGATGTCCCTCACTGTTGCTCAAGCTAGACATTACATTAGCCTTTTGATATTCTCCAACCCTTTTCTCAAAGAAATTTGTCTTTCCTCTGCAAAATGACATACAAACATCAATTTTAATTTTCTCCAATAAACACTGTTCAAAAATCAAAACATAACTGCAGCAAACTCTTACTGAAGAGAGATCAACTCCATCCAATCAAATGGATTCTGGACATTGTAAACTTTAGTATACCCCAGTGCAACCTAAACATCAACAAATTACTGTCAGATCATACCGAAAAACTTTGTTGATGAAACAAATTGATGGCTTCCACACAAACAAAAACCACTTACCAACAACCTATCAGCAACAAATTCAATGTATTGGGTCATTAGTTTGGCATTCATCCCCACCAGATCACATGGTAGAGCATCACAAACAAATTCCTTTTCAATATATACAGCATCACAAACTATTTCCCTCACTCTGTCCTCACTCAGCTTGTAATTCAACAAGCTGCAAACAAGCATTGATCCCAAAACAACATTAGGCTTTAATACAATTGACAATACATACAAGAGAATCTGCTAAAGCAACAAATATCTGAAGCTCTGAACTAGCATACCTGTAGAGCAAGCAAGCAAATTCACAATGAAGACCCTCATCTCGTGAAATGAGCTCATTTGAGAAAGTTAGGCCTGGCATCAGTCCCCTTTTCTTCAACCAGAATATTGAACAAAAGCTGCAAGGAAAAAACCCACTTCAAACACAAACATACCAGGAAGCATGAAACATTAACAAAATCTTTGGGAGGAGTTAATAGACACACCTGCCACTGAAAAATATGCCCTCTACACATGCAAATGCAAGAATCCTTTCGGCAAAGCTATCGGAGCTGTGAAATGGAAAGGGCTAATAATTAGAATGGAATGGATATCAAAGAAACCAAAAGTCAAAACACAAATATAATACCTAAACTACCTTTCAATCCAACGAAGAGCCCAATCTGCTTTCTTTGCCACACAAGGAACAGTTTCAATTGCATTGAACAAATGAGCCTTCTGCTGGGAGTCTTTGATGTAAGTCTCTAGTAAGAGACTATATGTTTCTGCAGAGAATAATTCAAATGTCAAACCATCCCTCCATCCAATATCTTGCAACTATTAAAATTAAAACCAAAACCCCCACAGCGAAGCCAAAACAGGGGACAAAGAAAAGTAAAATACCTGAATGAATATTCTCAATTGCAATTTGAAAACCATAAAAAGCGCGTGCCTGCAAAAGGCACCATGTTCCAAATTAATTCGAACTCTTTTACAGAGGTACAAGAAACCCTAGATGGAACCCGTTTTCCCATCCCTGAAGCATATTGCTGTTATTATAATCTACATTTGGTCCCCCCGCCTAATTTTAACGTATTTTTTCAGTAAAAGCCTAAAATCCTCGATGCTAAGAAATTAAAATGCAAAAACAGATACCTCGGGAACTTGAACTTCTTTCATGAAGCGACCAGCCAAATTTTCCAAGACAATCCCATCAGAAGCGGCAAAAAATGCCAGAACATGACTGACAAAATGCTTCTCATCAGAGGTTAGCCTCTCCCAGTGCTGAAGGTCCTGTGACAGATCCACTTCCTCCGCTGCAAAATCCCAGCCAAAAATCATTACCCGATACAAATCATGCATAAATTCTTCCTGAAAATGTTGCAACTAAATAAACCCTATAACAATAAAGATATAAAGTTTTTAAAAAATAAAGATAAAAGATCAATAAATAAACCCTAGAACAATCCACAGATCTAACTTCATTTCTTTACGTGACTAGGTCAAGCTGGCTTATGCTTATTTGAGGTTATTTAGATAAAAAACTCTATTTCCGCATGACCTGGTGTCTGGCACAAAATATACCTAAATACCAAATTCTTTGCTTATAGATTTTATGCAAAGCCTTGTTCTCCTAAGACCAGGGCTCATTTCCCCACTGGACCTTTGCTTTTTAATGTCGGGGCTCAAGATTCAGACAGCAAACGCATTCAAAAGTAAGCGTACATTTGGCAAGGGCAATCCATGATAAATACAATTATTCAAGAATAACACAAATCCTATAAACAATCACAGCACCAAATAACCACAAATTCGAAACGAGTTAGATTCAAAATAAAATAAGTTATAGATAAAAGAAGACAACCAAGAATTACCAAATTATTAATAGAAATAAATAAATAAAAACAAAACAGATCACGTAAACATAAAGAACCCATAAACTTCAAAAGAATGAGCAAATTTGCCTGGAACAAATGTGTATACATTTAACGAAACAATTTAAATCCTTAAGAATGCAGCCGAACAGCATTGTACACTACACTAAATGCAGAATGTTACAACACAATTTCCTTCAAGAAATAAGTACAGAACGTTTTGAAAGATTTTACATTAACATTTTTAATGCCCTTAGCCAGTACATCCTCCCGCATAAACCTCATCCCAGAATGGACGGAAGAAGGGGGAGAAATGTCATCCTCAAACGCTTACCAGTCCAAAAACTAGCCTGCGCCTTCTTGTACATTTCCCAAACTTGAGGGTACTTGATCGGGAACATACAAAACCTCTGGGGATTTTCCATCAACAGAGGCTCTTCACCAACTACCGCCATGATTGATCTGATAACGGTAAAACCACAAAGAAAAAAGATTAAAGCTCAAAACAATTAGTCAAAAATAACCCCAACTAGGAAACAAAGCCATGCCCTGTCAAATTCACCTTGAACTGATAAAATTTAAAAATACCCAGACGAGGATAAAGCCTAAGCTTATCGCAGCAATGGAGGCCCCTCCTTCTGATGGATTCGCCTCGGCTAAAAATTAGTACACGACTAGGTTGAGGAATAAGGAGTGTATATATTGAATTGAGATTGAGATCGATAGCGCCCAGTCCCTTGCATTTTTTAGCAAAAGGTAGTTATTTGATCTATGATTTCAAATTCAAAATGTGGCGGTCGTTTTGGTCGGTGTTTGGGGTACTCCTCAACTTTTTTTAAAAAAATTAAAATTTGGCGGGACGGCAAAGTGGAGCGTCCAAGGTTTTGGCTTTTAAACTTTTAGATGGCTCTTTTCATGTAGTTTAGGGCATTCTAATTTTCAGATTTGATTGAAAGGAATATAAAATGATATTAAACGGCTACTTTCTTTTTTTCTTTTTCTAGATATTAGATTAACAAGAATTTTTAAGATGAGTTTCATTTTAAAATAGGAAGATAATAACAACACGAATAGCATTTTTGTTAAAGTCGACCATATTATTTATATTTGGATAAAATATTTTAAGGGTTTTGTTAAGCTTATAATCTAGAGTTAGTAAAAGTTGGTTGTGTTTCATATAATGATAGGAGACAAATTGTTAAATGAACCCAAGATAGATAATGAGGTTGAGTGGTTGGTAATGGTTGGTGTGGTGATCCATGTGTTGAAGCTTATTGTTGAGGGTCTTTCCAAGATGTTTGTTTGCAATTAGAAGTTTAAATCATTTCTAGAGGAAGCTTTGACTTGATGTAATCAATTTGACAACATTTTTTATTCGTCGTTATCAAGAATGTAATAAGCCGATGAAATTTTTGGCTAATCATGAGACTAGGGTGGATCCCCTCTTGGCAAAAATCAATAATCATTTAAAGGCTTGGGATGGCTTTGAAGCTATTAGTTTGAGCAATTGCCATGTGCTTGAAGGAAGTGTTTGATTATGCATTTTTACTTTTTATTGTATTAATATCTAGCCACGTTTCATACTTTTATAAAAAATTAAAAAGGCGGATATTTTGTTTGTTTTCATTTGCACTCAAATGATGAAGGATGGTGTTGTAATTATGGCTAGGGTGATGTAACAATGTTCATGTGCATGTGTGGGTGGTTATTTTAGGATTATATGTTGTTCACCTTGTAAATTCAAATAACATTATATTTATTTAATCTTTGTAACGTGTTGTCAATAGAGAGCCATGTGGAGAAGGGTGGCCCACTTGTAAGGAACCTCAAGGTAAGATAACACACTATGCCACCCAAGACTCATATTATGACATGTGTAAGATATGTAAGAGCATTTATTTCATTGTAATATGTGTAAGAGAGTATGTATTTCATTGTAATATGCGTAGGGGCATCTATTTCATTGCAATATGTGTAAAAGCATATTTGGCATTATAAGATGTACAAGAGAATGCATGATGTAAGGGTGTGTAAAAGAGAGGTTGCATAGTAGAATAGGTGAAGTTATTTGACTGTAAGTTAATTATGACATGCATAAGAGCATCTTGTAAGAGGTTTGAATGAATCAAATTGGAGCAACCAAATTTGGTGAGTGGAATATTTGGCCATGGGTATTTTTTTACTATTCTTAGAAAGTGGAATAGTTGTGAGGGAGCATTGAAATTCAAGAGACCAGTTTGGGTGCCTTAATTGAATACCTTGGTTTGTTTCAAGGTATTGGAAATTATTGGGGGTTTCTTATATTATCTTTTCCTTTTATATTGGATGATTGGTATGTAGTTTGTATGTTGGTGTTTAGAGCATGGTCATGCTACCAATTTAACTCTAGAAGCCAATGGTTGAAGATCTCTTATATCTTTTATTAAGAGAAAAAATGTTTTGTTCGTTTATTATAATCTTTTGTTCAAATAATACATCAAGTGTTCTTTTGAAGTTGGGTTTTCCCAAATTATATTTGTATGTGATGCTTCTCTAATGAATGTTGTCTAGATTTGTAACTTATTGTATTTATTCTCTCATTGGATTAGTGTAGGAACTATCTAGTTTTATTTTTTTGTTATCAAAGATTAGTTTTAATTTATAATAAGGGTACCTTCCTTGCATTAATCCTTGTCTGAGTGGGAGCTCTCCATAGAATGACAATATATAGATAGAGATTGAGAGATTCAATGACACTAACTTTGAGTTATGGAATCTTGAGATGGAGGACTTCCTTGTATATTATGACCTATGGTTGCAATATCTATAAAAGAACCATCTACTATGAAATATGAAGACATTAGATACATGTTCTTGCATGTTATAAATTCTTGGTGTTTTAGATCCATGTGATGCAGATATATGATAGTCCATTATTTGAATAGAATACCTAGATGTATCAAACTTATGCATGTCTAGAATATAAAATGGGTTCATATTTAAATGGTGGTTGTGTTTTTATGGAAGTCGTTTATCATTTGAATAAATATGTTAAAGTAATTCTTAATTTTTAATGACATTGGTAAGGTAAAATAGATTAAACAAGTATTTGTGTTCGCAAATACAACATGAGTAGTACTGCAATTAGCACACAAAATTATTGTCATCTCCATGAAAATAGAAACTCACACCCCAACATGCATGGAAGAGACATTTTAGTGAGACACTAAATTAGAGATACTACATTATATCATATCAATATGACACAACTCTAAAGTAGAAGCACAACATAAGAGAAACCCTTATATAGAGAGTTTTCTACAACTTGAACTACTCGAGACATGCATTACAAGATCACATGATAGCTCAAAAAAATACTCCATGAAAGGAGATGTTGAATGGTTCATTCAGTGGATTGACTAGTGAGGGTGAAGAGATGAGTTATGTTTAGAAATAAGGAAGGCATAATTGATTCCCATCTTAGCACATTCACAACAACCTGTGTAACATTTAGCTCTTCATTAGGTTTAATAACTATATTTTATTATGTGTTACAACTTCACAAGTGTGAGAAATGTATTAGGCATATGAGCTATAAATTTTACTCATTTAATGTTCAACAATGCAATTGGGGAGGGAGACTAGGGGGGACAATAACTCATCCACATGAGATCTTGTTCATTTTCACCAATAATACATATCATAGATGGAGGAGAGAATAAAATATTTACTAACCATACATAAGAGATTCAATTTTGAACTTAGATGTTACAACGTACATTATGGTGAAAATCTATGCACATGTTGATTTTCCCAACATAAAGAGGAAGAATAAACATCACACTATCAACTTATCGATCTCATTAATTCTTCCAATGTTATTAAGAGAATTAAAGAGAAGATACTTTTATAACCACACTCAATAGAAATATATCAGTTCACAATACCATCCCAACATGGACACAAGAACAAGAGGGTGATCTCACGATAGTGTGTTCCACTTTTTGTTCTCAATAGAATTTAAAGTTGATTTGAACTACTTAGTTTTAGATTTTCTATGACTTGATTGTCATTTTTAATTTTAATAAATGATTTCTATAATTCTAAGAGTGTTTTAATAACTTATTTTTTATACTTTATAATATTTTTAATGAGTGACATTTAATCGATAATGTATAACTTATATTATAAATGATATAAAATCATAATTTCTTGAACCCATATCACTAACATGATATTTGGAGCATGCATATTTTTTATATTTTTTTATTATATCTTTTTTGTATTATGAAAAACTTAATTCACATTGATTATAAATTAGAGTGATTATATTTCATAATGTGTGTCTTTTTTTGTATATATTGATTATTATTATTTTATTTAAGCAAAGACATCAATATGGAGTGTAGATATTTTTTAGATTTTTTTCCTATTGTTTTCGATTTTCCATATACATCAAACAGAGACCCTTATGTTTGGAAAAAAAACCCATATTTGATAATAAATATAAAAATATCATAATTAAATAAAATATATAAAAAATTATACTTTTCAAAAAACTTACTTTGAGGCCTACAATGCTACAAAATTTCATGTCATAATGACTCCATTTAATGGTCTAACCCTTACTTTAAAACAATTAAAAAACTCTAAAAACTTTGAGAGAAACAATAGGATGGCATCAAAGGGGCCTTAGTTCAAAGTTCCTTCATTTGAAGGTCCCTTTCATAAAGCATTTTCAACAAAAAAACATTTAAAATTTGAGAAAAAGTACCTTTATTTGAAGGTCATGATGAAATCACCTTTAAATGAAGGTCCTTGATTCAAAGGTCATGATGACATCACCTTTAAATAAAGACCCTTCATTTGAAGGTATTTTCTAATTTAGGTATCTTAGGCTCGTTTTTTAACAGAACATCCTATAGAATAGATAGGCATTGGTAGGCATTAAGAATTGAACTGAAATCACTTGATCACTTGATCTTATGCACTTGAAGAAGATTGGGTGAAACAATCACATTATATACAACAAAAATGCATTGACATTCAAAATAGTATAAGTTGAAACCCCAAATATTGAGTTATAGGTGAGTGGGTGACACATTTACATTGCATACAATATATTGGCATTCCTAGGCATAAATAATACAAATGAAAACCCAATAGGTTGAGCACTTATAGAGGAGTGGTTGACATAGTAAAATCATATAGAACAAATAGTCATTACTAAGTATTAATAATTGAACTTAAAGCACTTGATCTAATGCACTTAGATCAGATTGGGTGAAAGATTCACATTGTATACAACATAAATGATGTGACATTCATAAATAGTATAAGCTGAAACCCCAAATATTGTTATAGGTGAGTGGGTGACACATTTACATTGCATATAATAGATTGGCATTCCCAAGCATAAATAATATAAATGAAAACCCAATCGATTAAGCACTTATAGTAGAGTGGGTGACATGATAACATCCTATAGAGGGCTAATGCAAGAAGTTGGGTCCACAAAAATCTCAAAAAGTGGAAGTGTTTTTGTTGTTTTTCATAATTTGTCACACTTAGACTGAAAATTTGAGGCACTTACACAATGAATCTTAAAAAAGATCAGTAATATAAAATTTGAATTTTGAATTTTGAATCTAGTTTCCAAATATGTAATTTATTCAAATACCCAAATGATAGAAATTAAATTTTCATTAACTGTTAGGTCTCAAAAATGTAGGTTTAAACCACGAGAGGTTGCCAAGCTCTTACAATGTTTTTGGCTAATGTACAAGGCCAAATGATGCTTTTGAACCTTCTACTCTTTAGGCCCTGCTAAACCTAGGCGGGTGTACCTATATGAATGGAGCAAATTTGAACTGTGTGTTTTATTCCTTAAGCAATCTATCCACAATGGCAATTTGGAAGTGGAAAGATGCAAACTTAATTTGGTATAAATTGTATAATTAAATATGTTCAGTTAATAGATGTCTAAAATATATTTAATGAATTTAAATGAATAAAATAGGCAAGACCAGTGCCCTGTTGGGTAAAATGGAGTCCAATGAAAGTCTTTGATGGATGGCTTCTATTTGGCATAGATTCAAATTAGTTGGCACACAAGTATTTGCTTATAAATTGTATAAACATGCAAGGCAGTGATTGGCAAACCCTATTGGAGGTAGAATATCAATCCTAACTATATGATTCTTCTTATTAATCTAAAAAATATTTCTAGATTATTGTGATTGATCAAAGGAATTGAATTCTTTCTTGAAGAAACCAAATAATCACATCACACAGATACAACAAATGTGCATTGAAAAATTGAATATATACTTGATATATCAACTTAAATAACCAAAAAATATTAAGTTGGAGACAATCAAATGGTTGAATAATTTTAACAAACAATTGATACCAAACTGGAACCATTGAAGCAAAAGTCTTTCATTATCTTCCTCAAAATTATACGTGCATCATGGTCTCTACTGTGTAAAACATTTTGGAAAAAATATATCTCTGTTTCACCAACCAACTTCTCACCCCTTATTTTGTATCTATCTCCCGCTTTTATATATTTCAGAAAAAAAATTCCCGCGCCTTTCGGCCTTGGTCTCCTTGTATTCTCACAAGAGGCAAAAATTTGCATCGCTTGAGAAAAAACATAACTAGAATACGACAATAATAATTTTCGCATCAACAATGGCTTCCTTACCATGCGTCTTCTTTCTCCTTTGTTGTAGTGGCACAGTGTGCTTTGTCATCTTCGCACTTTTACCACTTTACCATGAGCTATATTTCTGCTCCTAGCGGTACCGTGGTGGAATTTTATGTTACACCTTTGTATACCGCTCTACCACAAGCTAACATTTCTCTCCACGCGGTATGGGGGTCTCACCTATCACAGTCTTCTCTTCCTTTACCGCTCCACTGCAAGCTATGTCCTTCCCTCCAGTGATGTCATGGTATTCACAAGCTCTGTTCTTTCTACCGCTCTACCACGAGTCTTGCTCTGTACTTCCGCGATGTGGTGATAAAAGGTTGTCATTGTCTATTGTTAATTGCGATACCGCAGACTGTTCTGCAAAGGGCCGCAGTAAAGCAGTATGAGGTGAGGGTTATGAAGGTTGAAAATGTGGTAGCGGTATGACGGTAAAAGTTAGTTTTGGCTTTGTGGATAGCAATAGAAGGCACTTTTTATAAAAAATGATAGCATAAGTTTGAATTCAAATGAATACAAGCCCTTAGGATTTTCATAAAAAAATTGGTTCTAACAGGGGCTCCTGTTGGGGATGAGTGATTTGCCAATCACTGCAAGAATCTAGAATATCACTGGGAGAGCAGACCAAAACACCAAAGGATATGAAAAATGAAGGAGGTGGAAAATGGAGGAAATGGAAAATGGGGAAGATGGTTAACGACCCTATACTACTGTACATGGAAAGAAAACATTATTTTCAATGAGGGAACTATGGGATTGTCCATGTACTAGCAAGTCCCAACCCCCTTTTGAATTCCTAAACTATTGTGCATGGAAAAGAATGTTTTAAGAGGTCTATTAAGAATTGTCCATGCACTGGCAATCCTTAATCCTCTGGTACTTTATTAAGAGAAGAAATGCTTCAGGAACTGCCCATGTACAGGCAACTCCTGCTCCTCTCTAGACATATTATGCAAATAATAAGAGTCCTCCCCTCCTTTGCCAATGATCACAAAAGGTCCCAACCACAAAATTCAAACTTTCCATGCTTTCCCTTTTCCTGACATCGAGCATTCCACATCAGCACTAGATCATTTTCCTCAAATTTTTGATCTTTGGCCTTTTTATCAAAAAGATATTTCATCTGTGTTTGCAGATTCACATTTTGCTTTTGGGCCATTCTCCTTATTTCATCAAGTTTTGTAAGTTGTTCCATTCTTTCCTCCATTGGTTCAGAAATATCTAAATCCTCTTGCAGAATAAAGTTATAAACTAGTAAAAGATTCTATAGTGGCATCCTGGCTTGTGTTCCATATACCAGTTCAAATGGAGATTTTCCAATTGCCTTTTTTACTGTAATCTTATTTGACCACACAACCATTCTCAACTTTGCATCCCATGCCTTTTTATTTATATCTAACATCCTCCTTATTATCTTTAAAAGACTTTTATTACTTGATTTTTCCTGACCATTTGCTTGTGGATGTTAAGGGGCAGCATAGGAAATAGTAATCCCATGTGTATTGCAGAAATCTCTGAATTTGTCAGATCTAAAACACATCCCATTATTTGTGATCACTCTTACCGGTGTGCCAAATCTAGTTATGATGTTCTCCATTAGAAAATTCATCACCACCTTGCTTGTTGCTTGTTTAGTTCAGATTGCCTCCACCCACTTAGTAAAATAATCTGTAGCTACAAGTATCCATTTATATCCTCCACTTGACCTTTCCTATATTTCTCCAATGAATTCAATTCCCCATTGGTGGAAAGGGGCTTCTACCTACAAAGGTCTAAGCGGTAAGGCTCCTTGATACTTCAATTTCCCTGAAAAATTCTAACAAGCCTCACATTTCCTCACATGTTTAAAAGAGTCATTAAAAACTTTAGTCCAATAATAGCCAGCCCTGAGAATCTTATGTGTAGTGGTTTTAGCATAATAATGACCTCCACACACCCCTTCATGCATCTCCCTCAAGACATATTTTGTGTGTGATTCATCTAGACATAACAACAACATTTCATCCTTAATATTCCAAAATAGATCCCCTTCTATAAAAACATGCTTAGATGTTTGCAGCTTCAAAGTTCTCTTTTGATTATCATTCAACCCCTCAAGGAATTTCATGTTTCTGAGATAATACATTGTGTTTGTGTACCAAGAAGTATGTTCAATACTTGCAACTGCATTCTCCTCACCTTTTATATTGCAGATTTGGTTTTGTTCAATGTTTGTTTCTGCCATTAGCCTAGCCAAACCCTATCCTCTTACCAACTTGGTAATCTAAATTTCCATATTGAACTCTTGGATTTTATTAATCCATCTACATCTTTTCCCTGTCACCTCTGTCTATACCAGGATATATTTCACAACTGCATGTCGGACATAGGAAATTACTTTAGCTCCAACAAGATAAGGTCTGAAAGCTTTTGCTGCTTTGGCCAATGCAAAGGCTTGTTTTTCCATAATATCATATTTCAATTCTGACCCCCACAAAGATTATTTGAAAAAAGATACAGGTTTCTCATGACCTTCATCATTCTTTTGTAACATAACAATTGCTATAGTGTGAAATGAAGCAAAATAAAATATTTGAAAAGGTTTGGTAAAATCAGGGGACTTTAGGATGGGAGCTTATTTGATAGATTTTTTAATAGATATAAAGGCTTCCATGGCTTCATCAGTCCAATCTATCTTTTCTCCCCTTTTCAGCATCTTGGATATAGGTTTAACAATCTCAACAAAATTTGACACAAATCTCCTCATAAAGTTAATTTGACCAAAAAATGATTGGATTGCTTTGACAGTTTTGGGAATGGGGATTTTGTCTATGGCTTCTACTCTCTCAGGGTCTATTCTAATCCCATCTTTTGATACAATATATCCCAAAATATTACCCTTTGTAACAAAAAAATGACATTTTTTAGGATTAAGACTAATACCATATTCTAGAGCTTTGATAAATATCTTCTCCAAGTGCCCCACATGATCTTCTGCCCTTTTGGAATAAGCAGTAAGATTGTCCTGATACACTATCATTATGGCATTAATTAAATCTGCAAACGCCACATCCATGGCCCTTTGAAATGTGGCCCCTGCATTTGTGAGACCGAATGACATTCTAACATAAACATATGTCCCCCATGGTGTAGTAAATGTTGTCTTGTATTGCTCAGACTCTTTGACTTTAACTTGGTTATATCCAGAAAACCCATCCATCATTGACAGTAGTTCACACCCTGTTACTTTGTGCAATATTGCCTCCATATTTGGGAGAGGATAATTATCTTTAAGGGAAGCAACATTCAAATTTCTTAAATCTACACATAATCTAATATCCCCATTTTTCTTTCTTATAGGAACTAGGTTTGAGACCCATGTTGAATGTCTAATGGGTTTAATAATACCTCCATCTCTTAATTTTTCCAATTCCTCCTACATTTTAGGTTCCAATGTTGGGTTAATAGGCCTCTGATTTTGTCTGAATGGATTTGTATCCGGTTTAAGTGGAATCTCATGCTAGAAAAGATCTTCTCTATACACCTTGAGATCCTCATAAGACCATGCAAACACATGTTTGTATTTTCTCAATAAGGCAATCAACATTCCCCTGATGGTGGGACTTATCTTCTTCCCGATGTAGACTTTTTTGGTGCTAACTCAGTTCCTAGATTTATTTCTTCAATATCTTCTCTCTTGACTAACATTTGCTTCATGAGAGAGTGATCATTCCCATCATACACTCTTTCTAGTTCCACAAGCCCTTTGGGGAGATTGTTGGTTTTAAGCTGCAAGACTTCCTTCCCAAATACAGTTTGTTTCCCATCCACTTCTTCCACAAAAGCATTGAAGTCAATCTCTCGAGCCTCATATTGATCTATGTAATGAAGAAACTTTAGGAGTTCGATATCATCATTGAAAACTTGCCAACTGTATATGTTGTCAGGGATAGCAGGTCTTGTTTTGAATTCAACTTGAGATATTCCAGCCAAAGTAATATCATCTCTTTTCAGAGCCATGTTAGCTAGAAAGTCTGCCATTAATTTTTATGATTTATTTATCCAATCAATTAAGAAATCATCAAATAAATCAATCATATCCCATACAACATTTTTATATTGTTTCAATATTTTATTCTTTATAGCATATCTTGATCTGATCTGCGAGACAACTAGTTTAGAATCTCCCAGGATAGTTAACAATTTGATCTTGTGCTTGACAACCATATTTAAACCAATCAACAAGGCCTCATATTCTGCCACATTGTTTGTACACTCAAAGGTTAGTAAAAATGAATATTTGAATGTAATACCTTCAGGTGATATAAAAACTACTCTAGCTCCATTGCCTTCTTGGCTACATGCTCCATCAAAATACATTTTCCACACGCCCTGTTGATCTTTAGAAGCATGCTTATCAATTGGGTCAATATTTGTTAATTCAAGTTGAGATGGTTCCACTCTGAAGCTGCCTAAATCCACATCACATAAAAAATTGAGTTGTCCTTGAGGAACACAATCGACAATCTGATTCGTCCTTTGTTCTCTTTACAATTTGACTTCTTCACCATTGATTGGTATTGTGGCATATGATAAATCAAATTGTACATTGCCTCCAACTGTTGCAGTCCATTGTCTTGACAAAAGCATTCCAAACTGAGGAGGTGTTTCAATCATAGTTATGTCAATGTTATAAGTTGCCTATGGGTAAGTAGCCAATTTTACTTCCACATCTTTCATAATTCCCACAACTGGGACAGGTCTACTATCCATGGCATAACATTTACCACCTTCAACATCTACCCACATACCGAGTTGTTTCATCACCCCTATTGGCATGATGTTCATAGAAGCACCTAAATCTATCATATAGTTTCTTACTAGCTTTTTATTTATAAGTAGGGTAGTAAATAATGGATCAATTTGTGGTGGATTCATCAATGCATCACTTAGACAAACCTCTGGAACTTTTATATTTTCCTTCTTATTACTACTTTCAGGAATCTCTTTATTTTCAAGGTTTGTACTTTTATTACTTCCACTAGACACTAATTGAATAGCACTTTCCCTATATTCTTTAATCTTCATCATTTCAAGTAATGGGACAAACATTTTTACCTAGGACAAATCTTGCATTAAATCAAAAGAGGCACCTTTTGTTTTGATCATCCTCTTTTGCTCTGTTGATTCTCCTTTGTTCTCCTCTTTCTCCTTTTTGTTTTTCTGATCTGACTTTTGTTTGTTCTTGGGAAATTCTTAGTTTTCTTCCTTATGGACATACTTTTGTTCTTTTTTATCAAACTACTTATCATCTGTCCCTTTTGAAGCTTCTTGGGGCATTTTCTTATCCTTCAAAAATATTCCTCTTGGAACACCTTCATTCTCATTTACTATTCTATTTCTCAACCAGTATCTACTTTTGGCCTGCTCAACTACTACAACAGTTAACCTTTTAATTTCTTCCTCAGTCGGTCTTCTCATATTGCATTTATTTGTTTGATATGATGTACTAGGAGGATATTTTTCATCATCACTTTCTTCATGATAAAAAAAAACTTGTTGTTATGCCATATGGACATTGTACTTTTGGTGATCAACATCATATTCATACCCTCCTTCTTTTGAAGATGAATATCCATGCTCAACAGAGTGAAGAGTGTGGGAAGTTAAATAGATATTATGGTCCTCTTCATTGTTGTCTTCTGGTATGTCTTTTCATGGTATCAACTGAGCTACAATACAATGATCTAGGGAATGTGGCAAGTCACAAACTGAGCACCAAGGACTATTATTTACCATATACGCCCCTCTTTTCTTTAAAGGATCAGGTGTCTCTTTATTCCTTAGCCTATCCATCATTGACTTTCCCTCCTTCCAATTTGTATTATATGGCATGTCATGCAACTTTGGCCTTTCATTTTTGTATGTATTTTCCTACCTATTTGGAGGAGTATATTGGGGAACCCTAGTATTATCCCTCTTGCCAATCATTCCTACAACTTTCCTATTATTTTCAATAGTTAGTGCTATCTTTTGAGCTTCAGCTAAATTCCTGGGACACCTGTTTTTGAGCTCATATCCTGTCTTAGGATCAAAAGCTTTCAAATAGATACTTAATGCAGCAGGATCAACTAATTTGGATCCAAGAGGTATCTTATTATGTAATTTAGAAAACCTCTCGTTGAATTCATAAGTCGACTTATTCTGATGCTTTTGAATAGTTACCAATTCACGAGGGAAAACTTTGGTGCAAATTGATTCCCATACTACTCAAGGAACTGTTCATAAAACTCCTGAATGGAGTCAATAGAAGTTGTTGGAAAACTGTTAAACCAATCTCTAGCATCTTCAATCAATGACATCATAAACAATCTCATTTGCACATACTTATATTGCATATCCGAGTCTTGAATAAATGCATTAAAGCTCTTTATGTGTTCTTTAGCTGTGATTGCACTACTTCCTGTGAATTTTGGGACAAGGCTTCTCCAACTGTTGTCCATGGGATAAGGATATATTTGAAATCTAGCCAAATCAAATTATCTGATCATGGTTGTGTATGGCGAAGGAGGTGGATTTTGAGGATGTTGGTATTGGTACAATGGATTTTTTGTGAGGTGGTGGCATATATTGCTGACCTTGTGGAGCATTGTTGACCATGTGGAGGTATATATTGTTGGTGAGGGGATGGGTGAGCATTTTGATGTTGTGGTGGAGCATTTGGGGGTCTATATTGATTCCCTGACTGATTTTTTTGTGCTTTTGGGGGATTTGAAGGTCCTACATTATTATTCCCTTACCTGTGAGGTGGCACATATTTAGGTAAGTTAGCCATCTGAGCATTGATTTGAGCTTTCTATAACTTCAATTCTTGAAGCTTTTTTATCACTTGGAGCCTCTTGTCATACTCCATTCTTGTTCTTTCCACTTCTTTTCTTTCATGTTCCAATCGTGCATTTATCTCATCCTGAGCCATGTGTTCAGAGGTTGCTTCATAGCCAAGTCCATCCTGATTTTCTTCCAATAATGCCATTTTCTGATCATATTCATGTTGTCTCTTTTCCCTTTCAACCTCAAGTCCAGTCATGAACTCCCCAACTTTCTTGGGGTCTGGTTGATAGAAGGGATTCCTCTTTTCCTCAGGAGTGTGAGGTTCTCTAGAGGGTTTGTTTTCAGTTGCTAGTGCACCATAGGAATTATATGTCTCTAGGTGTTCTTTTGATGTTTTGTCTTTATTTGTTAGGCACATGTCATCAGACACCTTTCCCTTATCATTCTTTTGTGTCCATTTACTTTTGTCATTATTTGGATCCTCCTTATACAAAGACCTTCTGCCATGCATGTTGTGAGTAATTTTGATAGTCTGAACTCTAGGATGGTTCCTTTCTGATGTATACTTCACTCTATCAGTTTTAATGCACTTGTTCATTTAGATTCGCCACTCACTTTCCAAAAGGTGAGAAAATTTTGTAGTTCCTTGTTCCCAGCGGAGTCTTCTACGAGATATTGACTCTATGATGAAGGCTTGGGCTCAGTTTAACTCCCCAACGAAGTCACCAAACTGTTAGGTCTCAAAAATGTAGGTTTAAACCATGAGATGTGGCCAAGCCCTCACAACATTTTTGGCTAACGTACAAGGCCAAATGATGCTTTTGAACCTTCTACTCTTTAGGCTCTGCTAAACCTAGGCGGGTGTACCTATATGAATGAAGCAAATTTGAATTGTGTGTTTTATTCGTTAAGCAATCTATCCACAATGGCAGTTCGGAAGTGGAAAGATGCAAACTTAATTTGGTATAAACTATATAATTAAATATGTTTAGTTAACAGATGTCTAAAAAATATTTAATGAATTTAAATGAATAAAATGGGCGAGACTAGTGCCCTGTTGGGTAAAACGAAGTCTAATGAAAGTCTTTGATGGATGGCTTCTATTTGGCATAAATTCAAATTGTTTGGCACACAAGTATTTGTTTATAACTTGTATAAACATGCAAGGTAGTGATTGACAGACCCTACTGGAGGCAAAATATCAATCCTAACTATATGATTCTTCTTATTAATCCAAATAATATTTCTAGATTACTGTGATTGATCAAAGGAAGTTAATTCTTTCTTGAAGAAACCAAATAATCACATCACATAGATACAACAAATGTGCATTGACAAATTGAATATATACTTGATATATCAATGTAAATAACCAGAAACCATTAAGTTGGAGACAATCAAATGGTGGAATAATTTTAACAAACAATTGATACCAAACTGGAACCACCGAAGCAAAAGTCTTTCATTATCTTCCTCAAAATTATACGTGCATCATGGTCTCTACTGTGTAAAACATTTTGGAAAAAATATATCTCTATCTCACCAACCAACTTCTCACCCCTTATTTTGTATCTATCTCCCACTTGTATATATTTCAAAAAAAAAAATCTCGCACCTTTCGATCTTGGTCTCCTCGTATTCTCACAAGAGGTAGAAAGTCGCGTCAATTGAGAAAAACATAATTGGAATATGACAATAATAACTATCGCATCGACAATGACTTCCTTACCGCATTACCACGTGTCTTAATTCTCCTCTATTGCGGTGGCATAGTGTGCTTCGTCGTCTTTGTACTTTTACCGCTTTACTGCGAGCTATATTTCTACTCCCAACGGTACCATGGTGGAATTTTATGTTACGCCTCTGTATACCGCTCTACCGCGGGCTAACATTTCTCTCCACACGATATAGCAGTCTCGCCTGTCACAGTCTTCTCTTCCTTTATCACTCCACCGTAGGCTATGTCCTTCCCTCTAGCGGTGTCACGGTATTCACAAGCTCTATTCTTTCTACTGCTCTACCGCGGGACTTGCTCCATACCTCTGCAGTGTGGCGATAAAAGGCTGTCACTGTCTATTATTAATCGCCATACCACAAACTGTTATGCAAGGATCGCGGTAAAGCAATATGAGGTGAGGGCTATGAAGGCTGAAAATGTGGCAACGGTATGGCGATAAAAGACAATTTTGGCTTTGTGGATAGCAATAGAAGGCACTTTTTATGAAAAAGGATAGCACAAGTTTGAATTCAAATGAATACAAACCCTTAGTATTTTCATAAAAAAATTGGTTCTAACAGGTGGCATGATAACATCCTATAGAGGGCTAATGTAAGAGGTCGGGTCCACAAAAAGCTCAAAAAGTGGAAGTGTTTTTGTTGTTTTTCAGAATTTGTCACACTTGGACTGAAAATTTGAGGCACTTACACAATGAATCTTAAAAAAATTCAGTAATATAAAATTTTGAATTTTGAATCTTGTTTCCAAATATGTAATTTATTCAAATACCTAGATGATATAGATTAAATTTTGATAGGGATGTATAAAAACCACTTTTTAAAAGTCCTTGTTTTTTTACCATACCATGCACGTGTACGGACACCACGTTTTGACTCAAATAAAATTATTTTGCTAATTCCTTTTGAGGAAAGAGAGCTAACAACATGAAGATTGATGAGGAAATTGTTTTGTAATTTTTTTTTGAATATTTTTTTTATTGAATTTTTATTGGCCTTAATTGTTGTTTTTAAAAATCAAAGTGTATGGACAACATAATTGGACCTAAACTAAAAAATTTTTGAATATATTTTTTTCATTGTGTAAAGAATTGTCTTAAGATTGATTTTTACAAGAAACTTAACCAAAATAAAGTTATTAAATAACAAAAAAAAAGCCCGATATTTCGAGTTTAAGGACTAGTTTGCTTAGAAATTAATTAAAAAATAATAAATATTATCCAATCTTAATAAAAATTATATATTTGGAAACTAGACATCGTGTTCTCTAATGGGTTTTAATTTTATAGACTGATTCAAAAAAAATTATGTCAGTCATATTGGCAAAGTTGGACATTCTTCTTTTCTCTAGCTTAGTTTTTTTAGTTGTAGGTCAAAGGCTAAGGGTCGGATTTCCAAGCCTTTCCTGAGCCTAAAACCAAGGTTGCATGTGGGTTGGGGATTCCACTTTTAAATAACACATACGCATTATTTAAACAAAGCGTGTACGCATTATGTATTTACCCATTGGGTAAAAGGAACACGTACGCGTTCCTAGAATAGAATGCTTACACATTTATAAATTATGTTTACTCCCAATTTGAAAAATACTGATAGAGCACATTTTTTCTGCAACATTCATTTTTTGCAGTACGATCCAAAAGAACCATTCTCTACATTTTTTATTGCAATTTTGTCTTGTGCAGGGTCTATTATATTCAAATTGTTGGAAGAGACAAGTGCAAGTAGAATATTTTACAATAAGATTTGAAAAAAGAGAACTTTTGGATGTATTCATGATGTTTTTGTACTTCAAAGTTTATAGAAGAAAGGATCTTTATAGTACATAGTTTTGTTTGAATATTTGAAGGATATGGAAATTTGAAAATAGGTTAGCAATCATTTTTTTTGTTATCAAAGAGGGTTTGTAACCATAGGATCAAAGCAAAGGCAAAGAAAAATATGTAGAAAGTTAATGACACCCGAAGAAATTCAAGCAAATAAAGAAATGGAGGTAAATAGACAAAGGGATAGAAGAGAAAGGATTCATCAAATGAAAAATTCGAAAGCATCTAGTTCCATGAATGTTGAAGAGGAAACCATGAAGGATGAAATGAATGTAGATTATGCAAATGTGGAGATGGTGAATATGGAAAAAAATGCAATTATTGAGACAAATCCAACTATGCCTTCAACTTCAACTTTGAATGATATGGAAATAACACCTATGCAAACAACTTCAGGTATGTCTTCAAATCCACCTGAGCCCAATGATATAGAAAATTCACCTATTCAAACAATCTATCTAGGTATGTCTTCAAACCCAAGTCTTGATAATATTGATCTTAGTTATTTAGATGAAGTTGGATACATCATTGATGGTATCAATAATTCTAGGGTTGAAACAATGCAAAAACAAAAAAATGATGAAATATCTTATAAGAATGCAAATGAGAATGAAACCCCTTGTATGAATGAAGATGAAAATGTTTTTTTACAATCGAAAAAAATGTTCTAGATAGCCTTCATGGTAAAGTTTCTTGGAGACAAATGAGAAATTATGAAAATAGAATATATAGAATGTTTTTTTTATAGAAATAAATTGGGATTTCAATGTCAACTCATGTTGCAATTGATGAGAATGTCGAAAATGAGAAATGTGGTGAAAAAAATTGGTATTTTTGTAAAACCAAAAAATAAAAATGATTCAGTAGAACAAGTCATATCTAGTGTTGTTAATGCTATTGATTTTATAGGTAAGAAAATTCGATCTAAAGATGAGAATGCGGCTCGTCGTGCAATAACAACTGCTCTAGTTAATAAAGCAACTTCAAATAAAAGAATGTTAAGTAAGATTAGTAAATTTATAAAAGTAAATCCTAAAAATTTTATAAGAGATACTAAAAGAAGAGAAAGTATTGAAAATGATCCAATTAATCAATGTTGGAGTTTTAGTGGCAGACTCCCAAGATCAGACATGAAATTAACTAATGAAATTAAATCTTTAATAGAAATTTTTTGGCATGATAATACAAGAGAATCACCTAACATTAGAGATGTCTTAAAATTAAGGGTGGGTTTCAAAATTGACGAACCTCATCCAAAACATCTCTTAGATATGACTCAAACTGAATTATATAAAAAAATTTTAGATGATTCAATCTTACCATTTAATATTAGCATAAGTCGAAGATTATTCGAAAAGTGTAAACCTTGGTATGTTAGAATTAATAAACAATGAATCTCTTGTTGTTGTAAGACTCATGTACAATTTCGTTATTATGATGATATTTTTTGATATATACGATGCACTTTGCATGCTAACCAAATTATGTAGGACAATTGTGGTATTAATATGCCACCTAAAACAATCAAAGATTTTATAGCAGGTTTATTTTGTGAACCCTCTAATGGAAACTTATTTTATTTTAAAGTTTATATTTATGGAGAATGCAATAGATGTGGTAAATTTTCATTATTAGGAGAATGTATGCATGAAAGTAGTTTAGATTATTTTGGACAACAATTGGTGGATGTAAAAAAATTTAAAAATATTGAATATTCTTTAAAAGATGGAAAAATTTGAAAACGCTGTGAACTAATTGTGGAAAAATTTAGTGTGCATGCATTTATTAAAGAATTTAAAGATAGGATTGTACCTAAATATGTTAAACACCCTCAGTATGCCCATTGGCTTGATAATAAATTTTGTTTATGTAAAAACACATTCCCAATCAAAATTATATTGTTAGTTGTTGATTTTGATAAAAAAGATACTCTTGCTCCATAAGAAGAAATTCAATCACAATATTATAATTTAGTGCAAGTAGCTATATTTGTTCATATTGTTTATAGACATGCAGATGATAGTATAGAAGATAATATATTTTTTTTTAGAGAGTACCATTTTTATGTAAGCGATAATTGATTGCATTCATCTGATTTTGTTCAATATTGTTTTGATATATTTAATAAAAATTTAAAAGAGAGAGGATTTCAAATGAGAGAACATCTTATATGGCCGGATAATTGCACGGGTCAATTCAAGAATGCTAGAATGTTTTATTGGTTATGTAGAGTTCATAAGGAAAACAATATCCAACACATGTGGAGTTTTTTTGAAGCTGGACATGGTAAGGGAGAACACAATGGAGCAGGTGCATGTGTGAAAAGAGCTCTTGCTAGAGAGAAACTAAAATTTGAGGATTTTATGAAATTTAGAGATGCACATGCAATTTTATATTGGTGCAATACCAAATTATCTACAAGAACGAGTGAGAGCTCAATAATTTGACACTTATTTTGGTTAGTTGAAGAAAAAGATATTTTTTCTCAACAAGATTATGAAACAATTAATGGATCTACAAAATGGCATTCGTTTAAGAGTTTGAATGCAAACACATGGACAATATGGACAAGGGAGTTGGCATGCTTTTTTCAATTTTGTATTACAAGTGATTGAGAAGCATGTGAAAATATGGAATGGATCAAACAATGGAAACAAAGAGCCTTAACACCTACATCGACACATGTTCAACATGGAACAACAATTGAAGATAATCAAGTGTTTGCATCAGATGATTATGATTGTGTTTCGAATCTTGTACAAGAAGGTAAATTGAATTGAATTGAATTTTATATGTATGCATATTTATATGTGAATTAAATATAAGACACTCTTTATTGAATCTTTTATTTATTTTTGCAGGACACAGGTATGCTATTGTTGCACCTGAGGGGAATGAAGAGGAGAGGGAGTGTTGGTTGGCTAGATGTGTTGAGAGAAAACATAAGTTGGTACATCCTAGAGTGGATGATGACAACTTTGAGTATCCAACTAGTTCGGTTGTTGTTGTTGGCACCTAGCTTGAAAAATATTTGATAAGAAAGAATGGCTTGCCTACATTTGAAGATTATGAAAGACACAAGAAGATTATACATTATTCACATTTGATTTTGGCAACCAATATAAAACTAGTTAGATATCAGGGGAGGCCTGCTAATAAAGGGTTATGGATAATTTCAATGGATGAGCATGAGACAATAATAGATACATTACAAAAAAGAGAGGATGCAGATGGTACAATAGAGTAAATAAATATTGGTAAGTATATATTTGTATATATATTTAATTGATAGTCAATATGTAGTTGAAAATTTATCACATATACATGTCTATATATATATTTGTCTTTAGTCATTTCCTAATTAAATTTTTATATCATTTTTTGTTTCAAGTCTCCCAAAACTAGATGCATTACAAAAAAGAGAGGACATGCATATATATTACAATGGAATTCAAATCTAGAAATAGGTAAGTATATATAGTTCTAGATGCATTTAATTGATAATATAAATATAAAACTAAATAGTTAAATGTCATTTTATAAAGAGTTTATAATTGATTTCATATCCACTTAATCCATTCTCTTAGGACCCCTTAAGCCATCCTCTTACGTAACATTAATCCATCCTCTTGCATCCCCTTAAGTCTCTCTATTAATTCCCCTTAATCCATCCTCTTAGGACCCCTTAATCCATATCCTTGTATATCTACCCTTAATCCATCCTCTTTCATCTCGTTAAGTCACTCTCTCAACACCCCTTAACCCATCCTCTTAGGAACCCTTAAGTCATATCCACATTTATCAACCCTTAATCCATCCACTTGCATCCCCTTAAGTCACTCTCTCGACACCCCTTAAGCCATCCTCTTAGGACCCCTTAAGCCATATCCAAATATATCAACCCTTAATCAATCCACTTGCATCCCCTTAAGTCACTCTCTCAACACCCCTTAATCCATCCTCTTAGTACCCCTTAATGTATATCCTCATATATCTACCTTTTATCCGTCCCCTTGCATCCCCTTAAGTCACTCTCTCAACACCCCTTAAGCCATCCTCTTAGGACCCCTTAAGCCATATCCACATGTATCAACTGTTAATCCATCCACTTGCATCCCCTTAAGTCACTCTCTCAACACCCCTTAAGCCATCCTCTCGGGACCCCTTAAGTCGTATCCACATATATCAACCCTTAATCAAACCACTTGCATCCCCTTAAGCCACTCTCTGAACACCCCTTAAGTCATCCTCTTAGGACCCCTTAATCTATATCCTCATATATCAACCCTTAATCCATCCACTTGCATCCCCTTAAGTCACTCTCTCAATACCCATTAAGTCATCCTCTTAGGACCCCTTAAGCCATATCCACATATATCAACCCTTAATCCATCCACTTTCATCCCCTTAAGTCTCTCTCTCAACACCCCTTAAGCAATTCTCTTAGGACCCCTTAATATATATGCTCATTTATCTACCCTCAATCCATCCACTTGCATCCCCATAAGTCACTCTCTCAACACCTCTTAAGCCATCCTCTTAGGAACTCTTAATCCATCCTTGTATATCTACCCTTAATCCATCCTCTTGCATCCCATTTATTCATCTCCTAGGCATTAGGTCCTATTGTTTATGGTTTATGGTTTCTAGGGTTCATGAGATACTTAGAATAATGGGTCAATGGTTTAGGGTTCATCTCCTAGGCTTTAGGTCCTATGGTTTACTTGTTCAGGGTTTGTAGGGTTCATGAGATGCTTAGAATAATAAATCTATATGGGTTAATGTTTTAAGGTTCATCTCCTAGGCTTTAGGTCCTATTGTTTAGGGTTTAGGGTTTCTAGGGTTCATGAGATGCGTAAAATAACAAATCTATATGGGTTAATGGTTTAAGGTTCATCTCCTAGGCTTTAGGTCATATGGTTTAGGGTTTAGGGTTTCTAGGCTTCATGAGATGCTTAGAATAACAAATCTATATGGGTTAATGGTTTAGGGTTCATCTCCTAGGCTTTAGGTCCTATTGTTTATGGTTTAGGGTTTATAGGGTTCATGAGATGCTTAAAATAACAAATCTATATGGGTTAATGGTTTAGGGTTCATCTCCTAGGCTTTAGGTCCTATGGTTTACTTGTTTAGGGCTTTTAGGGTTCATGAGATGCTTAGAATAACAAATCTATATGGGTTAATGGTTTAAGGTTCATCTCTTAGGCTTTAGGTCCCTTTTTAGGGTTCATGAGATGCTTAGAATAACAAATCTATATGGGTTAATGGTTTAGGGTTCATCTCCTAGGATTTAGGTCATATGGTTTAGGGTTTAGGTTTTTTAGGGTTCGAGATTCTTAGTATAGCAAATCTATATGGGTTAATGGTTTAAGGTTCATCTCCTAGGCTTTAGGTCATATGGTTTAGGGTTTAGGGTTTCTAGGGTTCATGAGATGCTTAGAATAATAAATCCACATGGGTAATGGTTTAAGGTTCATCTCCTAGGCTTTAGGTCCTATTGTTTAGGGTTTAGGGTTTCTAGGGTTCATGAGATGCTTAGAATAAAAAATCTATATGGGTTAATAGTTTAGGGTTCATCTCTTAGTCTTTAGGTCCTATGGTTTAATTGTTTAGGGTTTTTAGGGTTCATGAGATACTTAGAATAAAAAATCTATATGGGTTAATGGTTTAAGGTTCATCTCCTAGGCTTTATGTCCTATTGTTTAGGGTTTAGGGTTTCTAGGGTTCATGAGATTCTTATAATAGAAAATCTATATGGATTAATCGACCCTCTTGCATTCCTTAAGTCACTCTCTCAACATCCCTTAAGCCATCCTCTTAGGACCCGTTAATCCATATCCTAGGGTTCATGACATGCATTCCCTTAATCCACCCTCTTACATCCCTTTAAGTCATTCTATCAACTCCCTTAATCCACCCTCTTGTGTCCCCTTAAGCCATCCTCTTAAAGGACTCTTAAGTCATATCCTCTTACATCTCCTTAATCGACCCTATTGCACTCCTTAAGTCACTCTCATAATTCCCCTTAAGCCATCCTCTTAGGACCCGTTAAGCCATATCTTAGGGTTCATGACATGCATCCCTTTAATCCAACCTCTTACATCCATTTAGGTCATTATATAAACTCCCCTTGATCCACCCTCTTGCATCCCATCAAGCCATCCTCTTAAAGGACCCTTAAGTCATATCCTCTTACATCCCCTTAATCAACCCTCTTGCACTCCTTAAGTCAATCTCATAATTCCCCTTAAGCCATCCTCTTAGAACCCATTAAGCCATATCCTAAGGTTCATGGTATGCATCCCCTTAATCCACCCTCTTAAATCCATTTAAGTTATTCTATCAACTCCCCTTAATCGACCCTCTTGCATCCCTTTAAGTCATTCTATTAACTCTCCTCAGTCCACCCTCTTGCATCCCCTTAAGTCATTCTCTTAACTCTCCTTAAGGCATTCTCTTACGTCTCCTTAAGCTATATCCTCTTAGGTCCCCTTAATCCATCCTATGAAAAACATCACTTGAATTTGTAAGGAATTTATAAGTTCCAATTTTCTAACTTTTACTATATATTTTTATTTTCTTGCATGAATTATTTAGTTACTTTACTTACATTAATTATTTTTGCAGGTTCTCATCAAGTCGGTCTACAATGTGATTATCACTGTAAACTTTTTATCAAGAGACTATGTAAATATCAATTTTTGGTCTTGACCTAAAAGTTGATAAGGTTTAATTGTATCTACATGCACATATATGTTTCATCATGTTATATAGTTGTATTAAACATCAATATACATTATATATGTTTGTTTGATGTATGAACTTCAATGAGCTTATTAGTCACTTTTTAAATATCTCGTTCCAATTTTATCTTATAAAAATCATGTCTTGTATTTACCACATTTTATATAATTGTTCAATTGTATATAGATTATACATTTTATACATATAAGGAGATAGATTTTTGTTCAATGATTCAAATATTTGCTAGAATTAGAAAATAGTTAAAATTACCTGCCCTTAATTTATTATGAATATGATCTAAACTATTTAAGGAATTTTTAAATTTTTCACCTAACCATGTGATCAACTATATATATGAAATTTGATTCTAGATAAGAATTTATATAATGTGTATTACTTGAAAACTAGATAAAATATCTATACATGTACACATGAGTTCATATAATCATCAAAATGAGCATAACACGATCATAAATGAGTGCATATATATATAATCATCATATTAAAGTCAACTAATATAAATAAACACAAACACGATCATATTAATCGATATAATGCATGTGAAATAGTCTATGAAATAACATGTTCAAAATGTATATGTCAAGTCCAACACATATATTTAAATAAAACTAGAGATCTATAGTCCATAAAATTTAAAACCATCTAACTATTAGGGCGATCAATCAAATCAAGTCTCCTCTTTGCTCCATGTGGACTAGATGTACCTATGTCATGTTGTAAAAGAGTCCAAGAAACTTGAAATTATATTTAAAGTTAATTAGAAATTTTGATATAATTTAACATATAAACTTGATAAAAATAAATTTAATTATTAAATATCTAGTAAATACAATAAAAATGAATTTTAGTATGCATAAATTACCATATGATCATGTGAATCTATTGGCACATTTTGTTCAATGGGTAGCATAAATTTCCATCAAGAAGGTCCAAATGCTTGATCTACTATATCCTGCATATTCATATAAAGCAAAAAATATGTTAAAACCTCAAATATATATACTTAAAAGGTCCCTAAAATTTGTATAGGAGATCTAGTAAAGTTTACAACCTTGAATGATATGACCTCATGAACACGCAGCTAAAATTTCCCATGCATAAATGCTGATGATGTCTCAGGTACGCCCGCCATGGGTATCACATGAAATCCCTGCATATAGATACAACAATGTATAGATCATTCACACACGTGTAAACATTCAAATTAAATTAGATCTATGATGTGTATTTAATTTAAACTTAACAAAATTTTGAAAGCACACACCTAAGATGATGATGACTCAGGAGCACTCACCACAACTTGTGGTTGGTTGGTACTCGGTATCGCATGACCTCCCTACATCTAGATATAATATATCATTTTACACATGTGTACAAATTCAAATTAAATTAGATATGTCCACATAAATTAAAATATATATTGGTTTGTACCGAACCAAAAGGTGAGCCCACTTCTACAACACTTGAAATACAGACATGATCATATTGAGATACAGGCATCGTGTCATCATGCATCTACACTGAACACTTCTTGAATTAATATTATATTATATATAATTTGATGTTATTATTTACATGAATTTTGAACATTTCAAATAAATTATTTAAATGTTCCTAAGTTCAAAAGATGAACATACCTGTGTAGGATGATCCTCAGAATATAGTAAATCCATATATAAATTTGTCCTAGATGCATGTGGGTCACCTAAAGTGGATGCATGAGTGTGCCCATAGCCTGAGCCTCCATGCTCTGTATTGCCCACTTCAGCTGCCGCATGTGTAGTCTGATGAGTGAGATGTCCTGAAAGAGAACTCAATGCTCCTAATGTCAACAACATCGTTTGTTGCTAAAATGCATCAAAAACACCAAGAGAAGGAGGAGAAACAATAGGAGCAATCAAAGTACATCATTGAGGATCGACATGTGCTCCCAATCTATGTTGGGGCATGCCACCCCCATCTCCCTGAAATGACCTCATATCAAAATAGTCGGGTTTAAAACCCCACTCAAACTCAACCCATAACTTTATCAAAAAGTATAGGGGCACCTCACAATTTCCATGTGGTGGAGTATCAAACACCATCCACCATGTATCCCAAAAATTTGCAGCTATTTGTGGGTTCCTACACCATTTTATTGAAATTCATTTTTTGGTGGGTAGAATTGGTTCATTTGTTTGGGGGCTAAAGAAATGTTGGTAAATGGCTTGTTTGGTAATTTTAAGGTCATTTATTTTTTTGTAGGAAAATCCATCTACATGGAATTGTCTCCTCTCTTCTCTCCATTGATGGAACCTATTTAGGTCCGCATCAATAGATCGAACAAAATCGACAACAGATTGCATCGAAGATGCAAACTGTGCAAGATGAGGGGATATTAGGCTCATTTTTTTATCAAATCTATATTATCCTGAATCACATTGAGGTTTGATCTAATGCTCTCTCTTAATTGAGCCTGATCTAATATGGGGCATGGGGGTTAGGAGGTGGAGAGTGTGGAGGTGTGGGGTTTTTTTGTGGTGGTGGATCTAGATGTATGGGATCTTGAGGTTCTACATCAGGTATAAAATCCTCTAGGTTGAATTCAGGCTCCATGTGAATAATGAAATGGAAACTACATGTTAAACAATTATAAAATATATCAACAAACTATTTAACTAGTGTACACAATTTGAAAGTTATTTAAATCACATTGAATGCACACAAATTCAAAATGCATTTCATTTGAAGACACATTCAATTTATAACATTAAAAAATCCATAACATAAAAATCCATAGCATGTACACATTAAATTATACAATTAAATTCATACATACATGTACCCTCAAGGTTAAATTTGAGCACCTTATCTTCTAGTAACCATATGGTTCCATTTTCCTTGCAAGGTTAAAATCGAGTCTAGTGAGTGGTTGTTAATTTCAAATTATTGTATCATTCTATCTTGGACTAATGAATTTCATGCCTTAGTGATGATTTTTAGATGATTCTATATGTATGTCCTAACCTTTGCATTGATTGTCAATGAAATATGCCTCCTAGGCATCATGTCACTCGTCAAAGCAGGAATGAGGGGAAGGCTAAGAACCCACCTATGAATCCTATCAATGTAGTCCTCGAGTTTTTGATCTCCTTCAAGATATAATATAGTAAGGGGTCCTCATCAAGAGGCATCTATGTGTGATCTAATTTGTAGATTAATGTAATAAAGAATGTGGATGTGAATCTATGTATTTTTAAAAGTGTTGTAATAACCTAGAAATTGAGAGATTATATTAACATGTATTTGTGGGTAACTACAAAGTATTATATTTTCTAACAAAGAGGTACTATAGGACACTTGCAATAAATTGACAGTATTACTACAAATCACTTGCAACCTAAAGGTAATGTAATTTCTTGTAAAAAAGGGGCAAGCAATACAATAGGTGACTTATATCATAGAAAGGTTAGAGGCACTTGCAATTTTATTTGAGATAAATAGACACTTATTAGCTTAGATTTATTATGAGATGTAAATAGTATGAGGTCAACTAGTGTTTGTGTTTAGTTTGTTTAATGGTGGGGATGGGAGAGCGATGTTAGATAAATTTAATAATATGAATAATTTTGCAAATATGTTAAAAAATCTAATAAAAATAATTAGGTTTAGATAGTGCGATGAAACTATTAGTCTCACATCCCCTCATAAATAGTTCACAAAAATGATTGTCAAAGACCTATAATATGAAGGGTTCTTTGTTACTACCAACTCGAATGCAACTAAAAATGGTGATAATTGTCACACCAAGGTCATACAATTTTAATAAAATCCTACCTACATTACCTAAAACTAATTATTGAACACCTTTTAGTAATTTTGCAACTAAGTTCCAAGAAGAATCATCAAGTATATATCTAAAATATTTCCACTATAATTTAGATCAATATGTATACTATAACTAAGATACCTAAAATATCTAAGGATGCAAGTTATTACATTTTGTGTACATGGAAAGGGTTCATCTGTTGAGTTGTATAAGTGCTTCTACATCAATACTTTCTAGAGGATGACATATTTGTCATAATTCATCTAGGTATTTTATGTTATTTACCTTTAATAAATGGGGTGGAAATTATAAATTTAGTTTTGAGTTAGATCTATATGTCATTGTTTTATTAACTGAATCCCCTGAAAGAAGGTCATAAACTTATTTTTCTAGCTCTATCACTTGATAATTAAACTATAGCCAAATTTGACGATATACATTAATTGAAACATGATCAATACTAAGGGGAAAAATAATAAGATTCAAGATAGCTACTCTTACCTAGGGTTTTAGGTTTAGGGTTTAGGGTTTAGGTTTTTAGGTTTAGGTTTTAGGACCTTTAGGGTTTTAGGTTTGGGTTTTAGGACCTTTAGGTCCTAGGATTAAGGATTTTAGGTTTAGGTTTTAGGGTTTAGGTCCTAGGATTAAGGGTTTTAGTTTTTAGGTCTATTTTTTTGAAACCTAGGGTTAGGGTATTGATTTCTAAGTCAAATGTGTCCAATTCAAGTTAAATTATACTTAATTCAGGTTTATTTTTTATTCTTTTCAATTTACAATGCAATATTTTTGGTTTTGTTGATGTTTTTGGTTTTTTAAATGCAATTTAAAAATTATAAAATATTGAATGTAAAACAAACAAAATAGATAAAAACTAAATAACAGTTACAAAATAGAAATGCAAGATATAAAGCAAAAAAAAGAAAAATTCAACTAACCTGGAGGTCACTGAGGTTGGTTGTGTTGATGGGAGGAGGTGGTAGTGAAAAATTTGTTGAAATGGGCCCTCTGAATTGCGTACATGATCTCTGCTCTCCCTTAGGCGAGACCAAATGAACTGTGAAAATAAATTACATAGTTTGTTAATTTTAAAAAATAAATAGCTTTGCAAAACATGCACATTTTATGAATGCGTACATGTTTTTGGCTACGTACCTAAATCTAAACGCATACGCATTCAAATTTAGGCTCGGGTACCCGAACCAAAGCGCGTACACATTTTTAAAAAATGCGTACACATTTCTTAAATTTTTTTTGTTTTGGTTGAAACTTCCCCTCTTCGTGGACCCAAATTCTTGCTTTTATCCTAGAAAAAATAGGTATTGTTAGGAATTAATAATTGAATTGAAAGCACTTGATCTTATGCACTTAGAGAAGATTGGGTGAAACAATCACATTACATACAAAAAACATGCATTGACATTCATAAATGGTATAAGTTGAAACCCCAAATATTGATTTATAGGTTAGTGTGACAAACATTCACATCACATACAAAAAATTGGAATTACCATGCATAAAGAAAGAAAAAAAAAACCCAATAGGTTGAGCACTTACAATAGAATGGGTGACACAATCACTTGATATAATGCACTTAGAGTAGATTGGGTGTAACAATCACATTGTATACAACAAAAATGCATTGACAATCATAAATAGTATAAGTTGAAACCCCAAATATTGAGTTATAGGTGAGTGGGTGACACATTTACATTGCATACAATAGATTAGTATTCCCAGGAAAAAACAATATAAATAGAAACCCAATAGTTTGAGCACTTATAGTGAAGTGGGTGATACAATAACATCCTATAAAATAGATAGGCATTGGTAGGCATTAAAAATTGAACTTAAAACACTTGATCTTATGCACTTAGAGAAGATTGGGTAAAACAATCACATTGTATACAACAAATATTCATTCACATTCATAAACAATATAATTTGAAACCCTAGATATTGAGTGTTGTGCTTATAGAACACACACCCTATTTAGAATGGGGAGACTCTCTTTTCGCCTTTGTCGGGTCACTTTTTGCCTCGCCTCATTTTGCGTATCCCTATTTTTGAGTGTCAAAATGGTCAAGGAGCCTAAAATTCATCATCCTTAGCTAACTAAAGTTCACCTCCCAAAAATTTTTAGGTCCTTGGCCTTTGTGGGGTTTCCTTGGCAAGTATCCCTTAGTCTTTTAAACTGGCATCCTTCACCTCCTGCAGGTCCGCTCTTGCGGGCTTCCCTTTGCGCGTCGCTTCCTTGCTTTCACCATTCCATTGACAGCTGATATAGGATGACCGTCTGCATGGTGGGTCCCGCATCCTTTGTGGCCACCCTCTTCTGCCAACCATTAGACGATAGTGGTTGGGGTTTCGTCAGCCTTGTAGGCCCTAACTTTCTCATCGTCGTTCTTTCAAAATCCATTCCCAACTACCCCACCAAATATCATACATGCATTAAATTTAGTTCATAAATGCATATTTTCCTATAAATAGTTGGGTTGACCTATCATTTTCACCTTGCACCCAGTCAAAATTTATTAGAAGAGCCAACATTCGTCACCTCCTTCGCGCTTGCATGACCTCTAGGAAGATCTTAAGCTTGGCCTTCATTGATTTCTTTGGGATCTTCAAGTATGTTCATGGCCGCTAGATGAAAGCATCTTTTGAGACAATTTTTCCAAAATCAATTGAAATCTTAAGGCAAACTCTATAATTTCTTGGGACGACCCAAAACCTTGAAATTCCATGCATACCCATCTTAGATTTCCCTTTAAAATAAAGCAAACACGGCCTCTAAGGGCCATGTGGGAATTTTCCTCCCCGTCGTTGTTCTTTGCCAGAGTCGTCGAGCCTTTGCGGCCCACCTCCTTGTCACTTTCGTTGAAGCAATGTAAACCTCAAATGAAGCCTAAGTCCTTGTGCTTCGACGGGTTCACGCTTGTGGACTTTCGCATATAGGTGGTTGTTATCCTTTCGTCGCCTTGGAAAAACTCTAAGACATCAAACACAAGATCGAAAAACCCTTGTGGGCCCGCTTCTGCGGGCCACCACATGTGGGTGACACTTTCCTTGCCACCATTCTTAAAGAGTCATCCCACACTTGCTTCCCGCATCACATGTTTCATCGAGTTCAATGCCACCAAACGGTCAAATCTAATTCTCCTTGTGAACCAAAATTTGTAGGGGTCCCTCTGCGGACCACCCCGCTATCATTGCCATTCAAAAATAGATGTGGGACATCGTCAGTCTACTCTGTAGACTCCAACCCTGCCATTTCCCTCCATGTCTTCAATGCTAAATGACCAAGTTCAAATATGTTGTGGGCTGCCGCCTATAACACGTTGTCATGTGGATGTCATTCGCTAAACAACTGTGCTTCACCTTCCTTCTGTAGGGTAGAGCCCGAGTTTTCCTCCACCGTCTGACTCCTTGAAAAAAAAATCAATGCCAAGGTGTTTCACGGACCAGCCAGTGCGGATCGCCACTTACAAGATGCCGCACTATCATCGTTATCCCTAAACAACTATCTCCCGATGAATTTTCGCTAGTCCCTGCCTGTATAAACCAAAATGATCAAACATAAGGGAGTCATCCTAAACCATCTAAGTCACTTGCGAGTCCCACATTACGAAAATCCTCATGTGGGCTTTCGCCTCCTTATCGTTTTTCAATGATGGAGCTCCAAACAATCGTGATGCCTCCTGCTTCTGCATGCCTTGAGCCCGTATTAACAAAGTGACTAATTGAATGTTTCCAAAGGCTTCAAAATGGTTTATGCATGTGCCAAATGCATTAGAATCCTAACTAACTTCCAAGATTCAAATGCAGAACTTTGGGTGTGGGTG
The DNA here is from genome assembly GCA_007115665.2 of Sequoiadendron giganteum. Lineage (NCBI taxonomy): Eukaryota > Viridiplantae > Streptophyta > Pinopsida > Cupressales > Cupressaceae > Sequoiadendron > Sequoiadendron giganteum. The sequence continues at coordinate 202,674,129 of CM021102.1, read as the reverse complement.
GCCATCTGCGGGCCATCATGACCCCAACGTCATTTTTGTCCTGAACACTCCTGATGGTTGCCAGCCCAAGGAAACCCACATCCCTAGGCTTGCAATCTTGTAAATGACCCAAACAAGCCTCAAAAGATGATTCATGATGAATGTTAATGATTTTATGACCTTTTAGAGATGAATTGTTGATCTAACCTTCATTTTTGCAGATTTAACTAACGATTCCCTGAGTTTTTCATGTGAACTTGCTTACTGCATTTGTATTTGTAGAGTTTATGGAATTTGCGATAGGACCATCGGGGAAGTCTGCAGAGAAAGAGAAAGAAAAGAAGCCTTCCAAAACACCTAGAGGGAAAGAAAAAAAGGATAAAATGAGGTACCAGTTCCATGGTGTAGAGTGCACCTCTAAACTTGCTTCTGATTGGGGCATCATGTCAGACAAACCTCAAGAATGTAGACATTGATGAGTTTAGACAAAAGGTGATGGTCAAACCAAGAACTAAAAAATGCACTAAAGATCAGACAGAGTGGCCTTGCCAAGGTGGTCGGATTCCCTCATGCGCTCATTGCTCAGAAAAGGAATAATGGAGGAGCCTGAAGAGCCTTACTTTGAACACCTAGAGGGTGGGCTAACTATAAATTTGGACAAAGTGGTGATCGATGAAGAAGGGTCAAAATCTTCAAAGGAGGATGCTAAGGCCCTTGATACAAAATATATAGTGGAGACCTCAGATTAGGAGCTAGAAGAGGAGTTGTCCCATAAGCTCAAAGCTATAGCTGAAGAGGTCAAACCTAAGGAGCATCCTTTTGAGGAAAAGATAGACACTGAAGTAAATATGGAGATACTTGAAAATCCTCCACTGATTGGCCAAGATAAGGGCCCCGTTCAAGAAGAAGAGGTGCCTTCTGAAAAGGAAGAAGGATAAAAGGATGTCAAAAAAGAAGAAGAATCAAAGGATACAACAAATAAGAGTCCCAAGCCTGGGCACCTCGAACATGAACCAAAACAAGAAAAAAGAAAGTGCCTCAAGAAGAAGGTGTTACTAAAGAAAACATAGCCTCCGCTGAGATAGAAAAGGAAAAGGCTATACAAATTGAGGACTTCAATGAGGAAGAGAAAACAAATCAAGAAGCCCTAAGGCATAAAGAGAAACAACCTCAACAAGAGGAGGAAGGTGATCATGAATCACCCAAAGGAGAAGCCCAGGTGCCCGATTGGCTTGAGAAGCAATTACAAAAGAAGGCTCCTGCAATCGTTGATCCTAAGACCAGACTTGAGGCAATATTGGCTCGAGCACAAACAAAGACAAAGAAGGAAAAGAAGCCAAGAGTTTGCATCCACATCACAGTTGATGCCTCCAGATCAAGAACAATGTTGATTGCCACCCCAGTAATGAACAAAGAGGTTGGCATCAGTTACAACATTTCCACCATCAACTTGGGTGCAACAACCAAAGAACAAAATATTGATGAGTTCCAAGGGTCGGTGGTGAAAATTGTACAACAAATGAAGAAGGACCAGTCCACCAAAGAGGAATTGAAGGCACAAGTGGTGAATCTCACCACCTATATTAAAAAATGGACATCCTTGGAGGAAGAGGCTCCCACTACATCATTTGCACCCTCTCTTCTTTCCCAAGATGAGCTCACCCGAATGGAAAAAATGAAGAACTGGGCCAAGGCTATGACGAATTGGTTCCAATGGGTGCTTTATAATGACAACATGGTCATATGCCATGCTGCTAGAATGTTCAATAAGTTTTGAGATCTACAAAAGTAGTTGGAGGCTACTCAGAAGACATGTCACAGGTTCAATGAGCTCTATAGAATCACATATCCTAAGCTCAAGGCCATTCTAAAAAATGCTTGAAAAGACATGGGAAAAGAAGTTGAAGCTCGTTAAAGATGATCACTGGTTGGTGGAGAATTGGAAAATGGGCCTAGATCATAGAAAAGATGTCCTTGAAAGGGTATTGCATGAGGTTGAATAAGACCTTGAATGGGTTATGGAGCATAAGACAAACATCAAAGACTACTTGAAGATGATGACAAATTAGGACATGCCCGCCCTCGAATTGGATCAAGAGAAAATCAAGCCATACTCTCACAAGAAGATGGAGCAAGGGGCAGTAGACACGCTTGCATCAGATTTCATGGAATTTACTGCAAGGGTATTCACACAATATGAACAGGTAGTCAAGGCTACGCCCAGACGCACCAAGCATTGGAAACAAATCATTGGAAGATTCAAAAGGCTATCCTTTCAGATCCTTCAATCCGATATCATGGAGTGGGACAAGCTTCAGGATCTGATTGGAAAAATTGTGGAGTATGCCACTCTTTAGCGGGATGCAAGGAAGCCAGTGATTGATGAGGAGTTTCTAACAGTGTAGCTGAAAAGGAAGGCAGTCACTAGAAGACAAAACAACTACAACTATAGTCACTAGAGGACAAAATAGAGAAAAAGACAAAATATGTATTTTATATTGATATATTTTGGGGGTAGGTGAAACCCTAATGTAAAATGAATCTTGGCCACACAATGAAAGTAAATACTGGCCATTCATTTCACTTTTTGAAAACTATAAATAGGGTTCCCTCTCATTTTTAAAGGGAAAGTTGAGTTGTTGTAAAGACATGCTATAGAAATTTCAATAGAATTTCATTGTTTTGGTGGATTCTTGTGTTTCTCACATGTTGCATGATTCATCTTCTCAAAATTGATAGATCTAGATAGATTTAGTTTGTTGTTCTAAATGTTTTAGAGTTACTTTTATCTTTTTAGTTCATGTTGCACATTGATAGTGGAGAATATTATGGTGTTGATGCCCTTCCATGTTCATGTTTTTTGTTGTTTGTTGATGATGAAAAATAGTGTAAAGCTAGTCCAAACATTGATTCATTACTACACTTAAACTTTATCTTTTATTCATGCTTTATGGTGAATGAAAAGCTAAAAAATTTTAGACCTTAGAAGACAACACTAGTTTCATGAGAGTGTTTGGTATTTTAGTTAAGTGGAACTTAGTTTTGGGAAGGATATCCACTCTAGCATCCTCCATTGTCACTATTCATCTTTAGTTGTAGGTCCAGGAATTATTCCATCCCTTTTCCCTTTTGACCTTTCTTTGAAATAGAGGTTAAAGCAAGGTTCCAACCTCATTGTAAAGCCAAATTTGATGTTGAACAATGAGTTTTAGAGTGTTGTCTTGAACCTGCAACAATCGCAACTCATTTCAGAATCACAGGAAACTCCATTTGAAGATCCAATTCCTTCCAACTTAGTGAACTGTAAATGCCCTTTGTGATTACCATCAAATCACATCAATCAACTGAGCTATTTTCGCAAGTCATGAATTGACACCCAAGATACCCTGGGATAATTTTCTGCAACTTGTTTGTAGGGAGTTGTCTATCAAGAGAGGTAGAATACTTGTGTGTTGCCTGTGTTGAGAGGTGCAAAAACACCCATCAACAAAATTGGCACTAGAAGGAGGGCACCTTTGTTTCTAAGCTGGATCGAATTGGTTCCTTCTCCCTTGAGAGGTTCCATAGAATGTTAAAATCTACACCAAATAAATGAGAGTTTCAAGAGCTACCACCCTCTACCAAGGCTAAGAGAGCTAAGAGAGGGGAAGAATCCACCTTAGCCACATCCAGTCAACCCACTTCACCCTCATCCTTACCTTCTCCTTCCATCCCTTTTCCCCACTCTCCTTTGTTGTTTCTGATAGCCCCTTCCACTTTCCAGCCGATCCAAACTGCCTTCCAACTCCTTATCTCCCATAGCCAGGGTGTTGCCCTTTTCCCAACACTTCACTTCCAGGGTGTTGCCCCTACTGCTGCCATCCCTTTGTGACCTCAAATCACTATGGTGAACCCGCTTCCACCTCCTCCTCCCATGGAATTTTTGGGTAATAATCCATCCCCTCAGTCCTTTAATGATTATCATGATATGCCTAAGAATATTGAAAGCTTTTGTACTAAGTTACATCCCCAAGATCCATAAAGGATAGCAAAAGAGCATATCAAGATCTTTAACAACCTTGAAAGATATGCAGATTGAACATGAAGGCACGACTTGCTGAATCTTCCCTTATTCATTAGGGGATGAGGCCTTTTATTGCTACATCCACCTTCTGACATGAACCATAACTACTTGGGTTGAATTGAAGAACACCTTCTTGTAAAAAATCAAGATTCTCATTAGCCCTTCTGAGTTGTATCAGCAATTCATGTCGGTTTGAAGGGAACTTAACGAACCTATCAACTCCTTCATTGAAAGATTCCATCGAGCATACATGAAGTTGTAGCCACCCTACGTGGTTGATGATGCCTCAACCTGATTGGTTTATTGTGCCACCTTGGACAATCTCATTTTCATGCTAGTTAAGAGAATGTGCTCGTTGTTGGGTAGGTTGGTGGATGCCTATGCAGAAGCAGTCATAGCGAGCACAACTTTAGGATAGCACATTGTTGGTCTACTGCCCTCCTTGGGGCTAGCTGCTCATCCGACACAAATCCAAGGACTTACCCATGCTTTGGCACATGAAATGCCATTGATGAACTAGGTTTCACAACTTTTGATAGTGCCTCATTTGAGGCAACCATTGAACCGAGAACCTCCCATGCCTCAATACCTACAAACACAACAACCATAAGCTTACACTCAATGGCCTCAAGTGCCTACATACCTTCAAAATTTTGATTTCCCACCTATTAAGTAGAACCAACCAACAGTACAATCAGTCTTCCTTCAAAGTTCAAGCTCGCAACCGAGCAACACAGAAAAGGATTAGATAGATGCACTGACAAAATTGGTCAAGAAGATGTCAACTAAAATGACGCATTTAAGGAATCATAATAACCAGTTACAAGCATCTCAATGAAGCATTCAATCCAATCTCAAACGTAATAACTGTGATGCAGGTGCTTCTTTCAGACAAAATTATGAAAGAGGGTAGAGTTCAAACCAAGGCTTTGAGAGAAGACCTTCACAAAGAAAGAATCAAACATGGAACATGAAGCCAAAAAATGGTAGAATTACCACACCTCTTGACCAGCCAAGTGGTAGCGACAAGATGACAAGTGGAGTATAGTTGGCAGAGGCCACCTTATCCAGTTGGTGTCACATCCACAAAACAAGTAGGCATTCCAAGTTGGATTGTTAAGTTATAGACCGCCATTGAGATCTTCCAAGTGGAAGTTCAAAATGTCATCGATGGTTCAGGATGTAGGGACCTAGTTCCCTCAGAGCCATATAATTCCTCAGTGTTTGTGGTTAATCAGGCTCCTTTCCCGAAAGGTGAAAGTAATGTACCTAATAAAGAGATTGTTTCCTTGAAAGACGACGAAGCAAAAGAGGTAAGCAATGAAATCCATTTATCCCATATCTTCAATTCAATAGATAATGGTACAGTAGATGGGGAAGAGCCATGTGAAGATGAGGTTCAAATTTTCCATCAAAGCACAACTCTGTACAATTTGAGAAATAGGCAAGCAAGTGACCCCTTTACAACCTCCACCCTGCCTAATAACTTTAGCACTCCTCCTAACCCAAATGCCAGTAATAACCTAGGTTACTCTCATGTGCCCACCTAGTACTTTAATAAGAATAGGTAGTAGAACCAAAACCAAAACCAACCTACTAGCTCTTCTCAAGGTAACTCTTTTGAAGCTGAAATTGAAGAAATGGGGGAGTATGTGGTAGAATAATTTAAGAAGGTTAAACTGAGCTTGTACGCCTTTGAATTTCTTAGAGTCTCAAAAATTAGGAATTCTTTCTTTAGAATTCTCAATGGGAATACCTCATCTAAGATAGCCCAAGAGGTACCCGCCAAGAGAGTCTCCTTTGAGGATTCACAAAATAAGCCTATAATCCAACAAATCTTTGGGAAGAAAATGAATCAGCCTTCAAATCAGAAAATAAATAAACAAACTGCTAAAGAACAAGATCAAGTACAAACCCAAAATAGGAACAATGATAAAGAAAAGGGTCAGGTAGCCTAAGTTGACATTTCAGTGGGGCTATTCCAAGGGAAGCTAGAGACCCCACCCTTCTTGACTACAATCATAATTTTTGGAAAGAATATATATAGTTGCCTCCTCGATTCGAGAGCATCAACCAACGTCATGATTTTGGCGGTGTGTAAAGCTCTGGGCATAGTCCTGAACCCTTCTCGATGAAAGGTGACTCAATTAGATAAGATGAAGATCAACATAGTTGGAGAAATCAATAGGATACCTATGCAGATTATTGTTGATCCAAGGGTGCAACAGATGATCGATATTTAGGTTGCTAATATTCCTGACACCTATCGCAACATATTAGGAAGGGATTTCACCAAGGCACTGAACAAATATGTTGCCACATATTATTCTCATGTAGGGTTGCCTAACCAAATTCGTATAGATAGCGAGCCTTGTATGAAATTTATGATCATAGAGTACAACAACACAAATGAGGTACTATTCACTGAAACAAAGTTGGGGAATAATTGTCCCATAGAATATCCGGATGAGCAAGAGTATTATGAGAAAGACATGGCCGAAGAGGTCCTTCTTGTGCTATGCAGTCCATCTATCAACTTAACCCATGCGCCTAAGAGTACAAAGGCATTGGTGGAATCAAATGATGGAGAACCCTACGAGGGTGGTAGTCTTGGATTTCTTGATGGATTCCAAGACTTTATGGAGAAATGTGTATAAAATCAACTCAGCCTAGGAGCAAGGATGGAATTTCAGGAGCTCCTATTACCCAATTGGTGTAGGGTGCACAATGTTGCCCACTTAGAATTTGAGTGTTGCCTGTGCCAAACAACAATTGAGCATGTTAGAGGACAAGTCATCCCAAAAGGGGAACTTAAACCAATGCAGCCAAATTGGAGCTATTCTAAATCTACACTATCATCCAATATTGCTAAGGCAAATACCCTACCAAGCGAGGAAGTGCGTTTCATGGGCCCCAAAGTCAAAGATTCCTCTAAGTTTTGGATGTTACATTTTGATGGGTCCAAGTCCAAGCAAAGAGCCAAAGTCGGATTCAAACTAATCAACCCAATAGATAAGACATACTTTGTTGCTCATAGACTCCAATTTCATTGCACCAACAACGTAGTGGAATATGAAGCATTAGTTTATGGTCTCTTAATGGAACTAAGAAAGAAGGTTAAAATGCTCTAAGTATTTGGTGACTCTGAGCTAGTTGTAAAACAAGTAAGGAAATTTTACTCTTTCCATGATAAAAGGTTAGAAAACTATAGGCATAGGGTCTGGGATCTCATAGAAGGATTAGATGCATTCAAAATTTAGTTGATCCCTCATTCGAATAATCATACGGTTGATACCTATTGTGCATATTTTGCACACACACCCCACCGAAGGTAGGGACCCCCCTTTTTTCGCTTTTTCCTTCATTTTTTACTTTGGTGACAAGTTGCCTATGGATTTGGGATGTTTTCATGGTGCCTAAGTAAATTGACAAGGTTTCATTAAGTTTTGAGAAGTTGCAAAAATTTCTTTATGGGTCACTGCCCCTCCGCAGTTGTCCACGGGAATTCCTTTGTGGGTTGCCATCCCTCTGCAACCGTCCACAAGAATTCCTTTGCGGTTCGCTATGTGCGGGTCACCCCTCCTCTGTTTCCATTCCCTAACATCCAAGCACCTAATTTCATCTGCATTGTGGATCCCACGAGGGTGGTTTCCCTTTGCTCTTTTGAAGCCCGCCTGGGCATAGCTTAAGTTTATGGGTCTTCCTAAGTGGATCATCATCCCTCGAACGTCGTTCCTAATCGTGAGAATACGAGGGCATCCAAACCTTAACTTCCCCCTGCATGGTGGACTCTGCACCTCTTGCGCCCCTTTCGTTGTCATTCAACAATGAGGTCTTCACGACTATCCCAAGTTGTCCATTCTACAAATGTTATCAATGATCCCAAACTTGAGGTTCAAGATGATTAAACCACCGAGTCAAGAACTTAGAGTTATGCCCTTGCAGAAGGTTTTCTGCCATTCTCCCTCCATCCATCTTTTGTACGTCGTCTGCCATCTTTTGTCCATCCACCAGTCATTCATTGTTCACCTTCCATCTGTCATCCTTCTACCGCTTATGGGTCTACCCTTGCAGAAGGTTGTCCGCCATCCGATGTACGACCTCCATCAATTGGTTGTTCATCATTCGTCATTCGTTGTCTGCCCTCCATCTGCCGAATGTTCATCATCCGCATTTTGTCCATCGTTTGTCTATTGTCCGCCTTTTGTCTGTCATCCACCATTTTCCTTTTACTCATCCACCATTCACCCTCTGTCTGCCTTCCATCCGCCATTCGTCCTCCAGCCGTCTAATGTCCACCTTTCGTCTATTTTCCTTTTACCTCTTGCGAGTCTATCCTTGCAAAAGGTTGTCTGCCATTCGCCTTTCATCTACTAATTGTCTATCATCCATTGTCGGCTATCTCTCATTTTCCATCAGCTTTCCTCCCTCCATTCAGAGGTTTTCCATCATCTACCATCCATCCTCCTCCTTTCATTCATCGATCATCTATCGTTCGCCTTCAGTTCATTCATCATCTACCTTTTGTTCGTCATCCTTTCATCACTTGCGAGTCTGCCCCTACAAAAGGTTGTTTGTCATTCGTCGTCTATCTTCCATCCACTGGTCGTCTGCCATCCTTCTACAGCTTGCAGATCTCCCCCTACATAAGGTTGTCCACCATCTTCCATCCACCTTCCATCTGCTATCTACCTTCCATCTGCCAGTCGTCTGCTACTAACCTTTTGTCTGCCCGCTGTCTGCTCTCCACCTTCTATCTACCATCCTTCTGCCGCTTGTGGGTTTGACCCTACGAAAGGTTGTCAATCATTCACCGTTCGCCTTCCATCCTCCTATCGTTCACCGTACGTTCATTGTCCTTTTGTTGCTTGCGAGTCTACCCCTGTGGAAGGTTGTTTTCCTTTCATCATTCATCATCTACCTTGCATTCACCAACCGTTCACCCATCGTTCGCCGTCTACTTGTCGTCCATCGTTCGTCCACCTTCCACCTTTCGTCCGTCATCTATTGCTTGTGGGTCCACCCCTACAGAAGGTTGTTTGTCATCCACCATCCACCGTCCACCGCCTGCCTTCCATCTACCATTCATCTGCCTCTCGTTCGTTGTCCGCCTTTTTTCCATCGTTCATTCGCCCTAGGGGAAACCCGTACCCCTGAACCCATATTTATGTTTATGGCCCAAATGAGTTCCAAACATGAATTTTATGATCTTTTGGTAATGTATTAATGGATCTAATGCTTGATTTGTAGGATGTGATTAATATTAACCTAAATTTATATGTGAACACACTTACTGCATTTCGTGTATGCAAGATTTATGGAACCTATTGTGGGTCCGTCAGGAAAGCCCATTGAGGAAGCTGAACAAGGAAAAAACACATTGCTCCCATCACCATTCATTTTATACTTGCCTCTCCTCCTAGAACCCATCAATAGAGATGGCATTAGAAGGAGGCCTATGTCAAGGAATTCAGTGAGAAAACTACAAAGAGTGGCCTTGAAGGGGGCAAGAGGAGCTACTTTATCTTTTATCAAATAACGATCATGATTTATCAGGAGTTGTCCACTCGAGGTCAAGAGCAACACATCTGCTTCTCAGTAACACTAATCAACAAAAATATTCATTCGATCGACTGAAAAGGTGCAACAAACACATCAACACAAGGGCAAACTTTGGTAGTTTCAGCTACAACAAAGAAGGCAGCCACTAAAGGACAACATTACTACAGTGTCAGGGTCACTAGAGGAAAAAATAGAGAAAAGACAAAGGATGTATTTTATATTGCCATATATTTGGGGGTAGGTGAAACCATAACTTGTATTGAATCTAGGCCACAGAATGTAAATCAATCCTGGCCATTCATTTCACTTTTGGAAAACTATAAATAGGGGCTTTCTCCTCATTTGTAAATGGTTGGAGAATTGGTGCAAAGGGAATTTGCAGCAATAAAAGACAACATTTCATGATTTTATGGATGTTCTCTTTGATTTTTCTCATCTTTCATGCATGGTTCTACTTCTATGTTAGTTTTAGTTTGTAGTTTCTTGGATGGCTATGATAATATTGCTTGCTATTATAGTATGTTGATGAATTTTCAGCCCATACTTTTGGCACTTGTTGATGAAAAGTTGTTGTGCAAAGTTAGCTTGGGCTTCCTTATTTACTTGTTAAAACTTAGTTCAATTGTATGTTCATGAAGTGCATGTACAATCTAAAAATCTATAATCCTTAGAAGATTGCACTAGTTTTATGTAGCTGGAGGCTTCTCTTGGTCAAGCAAAACCCAGTTTAGGAAGTTTGTCTACTATAGCAGCCACCATTCTTTCTGTTCATTCATGTTGAGGATTTATAATAGTTTTCTTAACCCTTCTCCTTTTGCTATTTCTTTTGGTCCCTTGGTTAGAGTAGAATTCAAAGCATCAAAACAATGCCAAATTTGATGAACATGGTAAGTTTCAGCTTGCTATTTTGAGTGGACAACCATTGTTCATTCACTTCCTGCACTTTAAAACTCCATTTGTAGACCCAACTTTCCATGCTTTATAAACCATAAAGGCAACCATGTTATTACCAACAAAACACATCAACCAATTGAACTATTCCAAGCATTGTCATGACCTGACAACCAAGAGACCTTGGAGTGATTTTTTGCAACTTGCTTGTAGGAAATTACCTTTCAAGAGAGGTAGTGCATTTCTTGTATTGAGAAGGTGCAAAAACACCCATCAAAAATACCTTAGCTTAGGCAGCTAGTACCTTGCAGCCACTCTCCCTAGCTGGCCTTAAAAGGTTCACTGTTGAACTTATTTCCACTCAGTCAGTGCCATACAACGTCACCAACTTCCAAGTGTTTAATGATGACAAGAATATCTTGGATTTCATCACAAGCTCTGATGTGTTTGCAACACAAATAATTGATGAAATGGAACCTAAAGAAGCTAAGTTAGACCTAGAGGGAGTTATCAATCTTAAAACAAACACAATACCACATGGCATGGTTCAACTAGAACAAATATTTGACTTAGATTAGATAAGAGATCAAGATCAACAAGCAAAGAAAGATTTTATTAATAACCAGTGTGGTGCTTAGAACCTGGGAACAACTAAAGAATTCAAGAACGTGTTCATTGGAAAAGAGTGCACACTAGAAGAAAGGAAAGGGATCATTGATGCATTTCACACATATCATGATGTGATTTCCTAGAGTTATGAAGACTTGAAAACATATGATACCTCAATTATTACTCATACCATCCCACTCAAGCTGGATGTGAGACCCTTCAGGTAGCATCAATGCTTGATCAATGCATTGCTAGAGCCCATAATTTATAAATAAGTTCAGAAGTTGTCCGTATGAATCCTTTTCTGAGTCAAACACTCCACTTGGGTAGAAAATTTGATTCTAGTAAGGGAGAAGAGTGGAGAAATCAGACTATGTGTAGAATTCTGAAACTTGAATAGAGCCTTGAAGAAGGAAAATTACTCAGTGCCCTTGTTAGATGAGGTATTTAAAATAGTTAATGGATTATAGATGATGTCCTTCCTAGATGGGTACCTGGGATACAACCAAGTGATGGTACAATATGAGGACAAACATAAAAACAAATTCACCACAAAATGGGGAACTTTCGCCTATAAAAGAATGTCATTTGGATTAATTAATGTTGGTGCCATATTTCAAAATGCAATGGATAATGCATTCAAGGACCTGATTGAAAAATGAATCATCATACACATGGATGATCTTACTATGTTTTCAAAGAAAAGAGGTGATCATGTCTTTGATTTGTGCAAGGTTTTCTAAAAATGCAGAGAGTTCAACATCTCTCTGAATCTGAAGAAGTGCATATTTGCAGTTACTGAAGGCAAGTTGTTGGGACACATGATCTCAGAGAAGGGAATCTCCATAGACCTCAAGCACATCCAGGCCATATTGAAAACTCAACTTCCAGGCAGCAAGAAAGAGATGAAATATTTCTTTGGAAAGATAAACTTCATCAAAAAATTCATCACAGGTTTTACTGAAATAGTCAAGCCATTAAATGCTATGTTGAAGCAAGATGCCCAAGTTGAATGGACACCAGAGGCCAAGCAGGATTTTGAGGAAATTAAAAGGGCAATTGCTGATGCACTAGTGTTGGTCAACCTAGATTACCTGAAACTTTTTTATATTTATTCATTCGCCTTAGATCACTCTTTTGCCAACATATTGAATCAGAAAGATGACGGAGGAAATGAGCATCCAATTGCCTTCATGAGTTCTCCACTGAAAGATGCAAAATCAAGGTATCACAATATTGAGAAGAAAGTATATGCCTTGGTCAGAGGAGTTGAAAAAATCTGACATTATCTTACGGAACAAGGTATTTTCCATCATCCTAGATCTGGTTGTTAAGACTTGGATAATGCAAAATGAGCTAGGAGAATGAAGAGAAAATTGGGTCACCTTAGTACAGGAATATGATATGGAAATTCAACCCATGAAGTTGGTTTGAGGGTAGGCCCTCACTCGAACAATAGCTGAAGTGAGACCCGAGCTCATCGTGCAACAATATCAACTAAGGTATAATATCAAATGAGGTATGAGTGCCATGGTGTAGAGTGCACCTCTAAACTTGCTTATGATTGGGGCACTATGTCAAACACAAACCTCAGGCACGTAGACATTGATGAGTCCAGAAAAAGGGTGATGGTCAACCCAAGAACTAAAAATGCATTGAAGATTAGAAAGAGTGGCCTCACCAAGGCAAACGACTTCCCTCATGTGCTCATTGCTCCAAAATTGGTGATGGCATGCATTGAGTGTTATAACGACAATAGAAAGATCACCGATCACGATTGAAGAGTGTTAGAAGATTTTTTTGCTAGGTCTTTAGGCTTGACCTTTCATATCCCTACATTTGACAAGATGGAGGAAACAAAGAAGGGATATGCTTAGAACATGTGGAAGGTAGACCCCTTAACATGCAAGAAATTGATCAACCAACATTGGTTGAAGGATAAGAGGGACAGTGTCGCTAAAGTGCCACAAGAGTTATACAAAAGTGAATTCCATGAGTACCATGACTTGGTTACTCTACTTAGCAGGGTAATGGGCCTCCCCACTACTGCTTTCTTTCAAGAGTGGATGTTCTACTTCATCGATGAGATCATCTGAGGTAAAAAAAAGTTCCACTAGGCGAAGATCATTAGCAATAACATCCATAGCCATCTAATGGTAGTAAAGAAGATATCCTAGTTTTATATGACCTTGTATCTGATATAATTTTTAGTAGATCTATTCCCATACAAAGGCCTTTCTATGGCACCTAATCCAGATCCAAGAAGGGAGCTTAAATTCTATGACATGTACCCTCAGTTACAATACAGGAATTTCAAGAAAGATTATTAGAGGTTGAATGATGCCTTTATCGGGCATATTATCAGACATCTTGGGGGAGACTTCGAGAGAAGAGTCTCACACAGTGATAGAGAGTTCATCTAGAGATTTGGGTATCTATTCATACAGTTCCCAAAGTTTACATATATTAGAGCAGAAGGTTTCTCTGAGAGGCCTTATAAGTTGCCACACTACCCCAATGACCGGATGATCCTGCTGGAGATCTCTCGGCAATTGGAAAATGCTCACACCTTATTGAGCTATAAACACAAAGCGGGGATCCCCTATTCCCTAACCTTCGAACAAGGAATGCATTTTTGTCCCACTGCCCAATGCATTGAATATTCAGAGGAGATAGTGGAGTATAATCTAGAACTTCACATAGCTCGATTGAGAATCGACCCATATGAGAAAAAGAAGAAATAGGTGGGAAAGAAATATGCCCATTGGTCGCACCTTGAGGACTTCTAGGCCAACTGTCAAGATGATAAAGAAGTGCGAATGAGGTGCTACATGCAGATGACGACCTGATTTGTGAAGTTGATCAACTTGTTCCCTATGCCTAACCAGGTTGAGGAGGATGATACAATTATTGATGAAATATTTGATGTTGTGGCCAATTTTCCATTGTTATTAATAGATTGGAATGAGGAAGAGTTCAATGATCTCGACACAATAATGCAACCAGTAGTAAACAGAACTAGGTGGTGGGTTGATGTTCAAGTTGCTCAGCTCAAAGTACAAGGTGCAACACTGACATATGGTGAGCTCGAGAGAGAAACTGATAGTGGAGCTGCTACTTCCTCCATCGAAGGAGCACCCAAGTCTCCTCCAGCAACAAGATCAAAGAAAAGGAAGGATGCACTCAAGCACCATCCCAAGCATAAGGTGTATACATGCAAGGCCATAGAGGGAGAGCCTTACAAGAAAGAAAATAAAACATGAGGATTTATGACTGAGATGCTAAAAATAGAGGAGGATCCCAAACATGAGAGAGAAGAAGAAATTGAGCGACCATAATCACCACCGGCCACCTCCGCTCCTACCACTACTGTCATTATTGCCACTCCACCTCTTGTGTCTTAGACATTTCCCATTTCATCTCTACTCACCGTGGACAATCTCGGTCCACATATCTTCCACCCCACTAATGGCTTCAGTGATGGTGTTGGACTCTTCCTCCACCACAACTTCCCCACCATCAACCTCCTCACTACCTCCTCCACTTCCTGTTCTCTCTACTCCAATGCCTGCAACCATTGCTGCTATGCCCTATCTCACCTTTCTGGAAGCCTTTGAAAAATATATGCAGGGTGTACCTTCTGAGATCTTGGGGGTGATCATGAATCCCACTGTTCAAGTCCTAATGGCCCAAATTTTTGTTGGTTTTCCTATTCCTCCGCCACCTATAGAGCCACCAAAGATGGAGGCAACAATGAGAATATCTGAAGAAATGGAGAAACGTCAAAAGGAGGTCGACAAAGGAATAATGGAGGAGCCCAAAGAGCCTTACTTTGTACACCCACAAGGTAGGCTAACTATAATCTGGACAAAGTGGTGACCGATGAAGAAGGGTCATGATATTTAGAGGAGGACATTGAGGCCCTCGATGCAAAATATATAGTGGATACCTCAGATTAGGAGCTGGAAGAGGAGTTGTCCCAACAGCTCAAAAATATAGCTAAAGAGGTCGAACTTGAGGAGCATCCTTTTGAGGAAAAGATAAACACTGAAGTAAACATGGAGATACTCGAAGAGCCTTGACTGATTGGGCAAAATAAGGGCCCCGTTGAAGAAGAAGAGGTACCTTTTGAAAAGGAAGAAAGAGAGAAAGAAGCCAAAAAAGAAGAATCAAATGATACAACAAAGAAGAGTCTGAGCATGGGCACCTCAAACATGAACTAGAACAAGAAGAAAAGAAAGTGCCTCGGGAAGAAGGTGTTACTAAAGAAAACAT
>CM021102.1:202529244-202658650 GCA_007115665.2 Sequoiadendron giganteum | reverse complement strand
GCCTCCGTTGAGACAAAAAAGGAAAAGGCTATACAAATTGAGGACTCCGATGAGGAAGGTAAAAAAAATCAAGAAGCCCCAGGGCTTGAAGAGAAATAGCCTCAACAAGAGGAGGAAGGTGATCATGAATCACCCAAAGGAGAAGCCCAGGTGCCCGATTGGCTTGAGAAGCAATTGAAAATGAAGGATCCTATGATCGTTGATCCTAAGACCAGACTTAAGGAAATAGTGGCTCTAGCACAAAAAAAATGAAGAAGGAAAAGAAGCCAAGAGTCCACTCCCACATCATAGTTGATGCCTCCAGATCAAGAATGGTGTAGATAACCATCCTAGTAATGGACAAAGAGGTTGGAATTAGTTACAACATTTCCACCATCAGCTTGGGTGCAGCCACCAGAGAACAAAAGATTGATGAGTTCCAAGGGTCGATGGTGACAATTTTACAAAAAATGAAAAAGGACCTACCGACCAAAGAGGAATTGAAGGCACAAGTGGTGGATCTCACTGCCTATATTCAACAATGGATGTCCTTAGAGGAAGAGGCTCTCACTACATCATCCACACACTCTCTTCTTTCCCAAGACGAGCTCACCTGAATGGAAAAAATGAAGAACTAGACCAAGGCTACAACGGATTGGTTCCAACGGGTGTTGTATAATGGTGACATGGGCATATGTCATGCTGCTAGAATGTTCAATAAGTGTTAGGATATAAAAAATGAGTTGGAGGCTATTGAGAATACATGTCATAGGTTCACTGAGCTCTATAAAATTACATATCCTAAGCTCGAGGCCATTAAAAAATGCTTGAAAAGACATGGGAAAAGGAGTTGAAGCTCGTTAAAGATGATCATTGGTTGATGGAGACCTGGAAAATGGGCCTAGATCATATAAAATATGTCCTTGAAAGGGTGTTGTATGAGGTTGAATTAGACCTCAAATGGGTTGTCGAGCATAGGATAGGCAATGAAGACTACCTAGAGATGATGAAAGATTACAACATGCCCACCCTCGAATTGGATCCAAATAAAATCAAGCCATACTTTCACAAGAAGATGGAGCAAGAGGAAAAATATGTTCTTACATTAGATTTCATGGACTTTTCTACAAGGGCATTCACACAATCCAAACAGGTAGTCAAGGCCACGCCCAGATGCACCAAGCATTGGGAATAAATCATTGGAAGATTCAAAATGCCATCCTTTCAGATCCTTCAACCCGACATCATGGAGTGGGACAAGATTTAGGCTTTGATTGGAAAATTTGTGGAGTATGCCACTCTTCAGCGAGATGCAAGGAAGACAGTGATTGATGAGGAGTTTTTTATAGTGTAGCTAAAAATGAAGGCAACCACTAGAAGACAAAACTGCTACAACTATAGTCAGTAGAGGACAAAATAGAGAAAAAGATAAAAGATGTATTTTACATTGATATATTTTGGGGGTAGGTGAAATCCTAATGTAAAATGAATCTTGCCCACACAATGAAAGTAAATCCTAGCCATTCATTTCACTTTTTGAAAACTATAAATAGGGGCCCCCTCTCATTTTCAAAGGGAGAGTTGAGTTGTAAGGACATGCTACATAAATTTTAATAGAATTTCATTATTTTGGTGGATTCTTGTGTTTCTCACATGTTGCATGATTCATCTTCTCAAAACTGATAGATCTAGATAGATTTATTTTGTTGTTCTAAATGTTTTAGAGTTACTTTTAGCTTTTTCATTCATGCTCCACATTGATTGTGAGGAATATTATGGTGTTGATTCCCTTCCATGTTCATAGTTTTTATTGTTTGTTGATGATGAACAACAGTGTAAAGCTAGTCTGAACATTGATTCATTGCTGCACTTAAACTTCATCTTTTATTCATGCTTTATGGTGAATGATAAGCTGAAAATCCATAGACCTTAGAAGATAGCACTAGTTTCATGAGACTGTTTGGTATTTTGGTTAAGTGGAACTCAGTTTTGGGAAGGATGTCCATTGTAGCATCCTCCATTGTCACTGCTCATCTTTAGTTGCAAGTCCAGGAACTCTTCCATCCCTATTCTATTTTGACCTTTCTTTGAAATAAAAGTTAAAGCAAGGTTTCGACCTCATTGTAAAGCCAAATTTGATGTTGAACATGGAATTTTAGACTACTGTCTTGAACCTGCAATAATTGCAACTCATTTTAGAATCACAAAAAAATCCTTTTGAAGATATAATTCCTTCCAAATTAGTGAACCGTAAATGCCCTTTGTGATTACCAGAAAATCACATCAATCAATTAAGTTGTTTTTGCAAGTCATGACCTGACACTCGAGAGACCTTGGGATAATTTTTTGCAACTTGTTTGTAGGGAGTTGTCTTTCAAGAGAGGTAGCCTAGTTGTGTGTGCCATGTGTTGATAAGTGCAAAAATACCCATCAACATTGAGTTATAGGTTACTATGACAAACATTTACATCGCATACAACAAATTGGCATCCCGAGAATAAAGAATTAAATGAAAACCTAGGAATTGAACTGAAAGCACTTGATCTTATGCACTTAGAGAAAATTGGGTGTAACTATCACATTGTATAAAAAATTAATGTATTGATATTGATAGGTAGTTTCAGTTGAAACCCTCAATATTGAGTTGCAGGTCACTATGATGAAAATTTACATTGCATACAACAGATTGGCATTCTTCGACATAAAGAATATGAATGAAAAACCCAATATAAATAGTATCAGGATGGAAAACCAAGATATTGGTTTATAGGTCTGTGAATTTTTTTTACATAGCATATAACAAATTGGCATTTGTAGGTATAAGGAATTAATAGCACTAGAATACCTTAAACTTTGTAGTGTGATGGTGTTGATGCTTCTACTCTTTTGCCACTGTGTCTAGGAAAATATAGATATGAATATCAAAGTGAGATGTGATAAATAAGAATTTGAAAAGATTGAGTAATAGATTTTTGAACTTGTTATTCTCTTTATATATTCAATGCTAGTTTGGTATGGATTCTTTAATTTTTGTCCTCCTTTTTCAAATTTGAAAATGTTTTCATACCTTCAATTGCAAAGTTTGTATGTATTTATGGCATGCGATCCTTATTTGCTTCCCAGACAATTTTGGTGGCCCTTACACAAATTTTTGGTAGTTGCAGGTGGCAAATGAGGAGAAGGCACAAGTAGTTGTACGATGGAATTTGACTGATGGGACACATCTGAATGATTGATTTTCCTTGAATATTGTGTTGTTGAGAAAGTGGGATAGGGAAGTGGGTTTGATTGGATTTGGTGATGGGATAATCTTTGCTCTTAGATGTTCGCATGGTATCAGTTCCTTCAAAATATTGATGGTGATGTAATGCAATGGGTGATATGTAAAGGGAGTGTGGGTTATTCTATTTTTATATTTTGGCTGTATGTTTTCATGCTACGAGCCATAAAGAGAAACTTGGATTGTATGATGGTGGTGTCGTATGGGTTTTGAATATTATGTAAGATTATTAATAATTATTTGTTTTTGGGACAAATATAAACCATTTATATATATATTTTTTTATCTATGCAATGATTGGATAGAATTTATTTACTTTATGGATAAAAATTGTTTTACATCTAAATATTAAGGTGCTCCATTGTGGGACCCACTAAGGATTACTTTTGTCCCCACTATTGGACCCTGCTCCACTATCAGACCCTCTCCCCTAGCATGGAGAAAATCCAAAAAGAAAAAACCCTTTAGATGCATGGAACAGAGGGAGAAAAAGGAAGGAAAGTTAGAGAGAAGGCATGCATATTTAGAGGAGAGAATCGAAAAAGGGGAGATCAAAGGCGTTTGGAGTGTTCACATGACCTACAAAAGTATTATGTCTCATCACTAGAGTTGGGGAGTGGAATAAGGGCATTTGAAGGCTAGGGAATTGCTAGTAAAGATCAAGATCTATGGTGGAGAAGGATTGCATGGGACAAATATATACAAAATGGTGTTGGAGGGAATAAGAGCAAAGAGAAATCAATAATGGTGAGTCCATTTTCCACATCCCAAGTATAATTATCTTAACTCACAACAGTATGAAGGAGGCGCTACAAATTTTGATGATTACACACAACCCCCTAAATACTAATATATATTATTGTATCATCAAGATTGTGCCATCCTCCACGACCTGTACCAACTTGGAAACTCTATAACAAGAAACTTTCAAGCAACTAAAAGTGGTGAGTGAAAATCCACTCTAATAGCTTTGTTGAAATTCAAATTGTTTGTGCCAAAATGAGAGCTATTGATTGAGTTATGGATGTTTAGAAAGGTAAGTTTTCCTTCTTTGTTAGAAACTCTCTTGGGGTATATAGTTTAGTTGTAAAGTATGAGCATTGTACCATTCAATATTTTGTTACTTGGATGTATTTGTTCTTGCTTGGGTTTAGCAGAGGATGGAATTATGGTAACTTGAGATTATAATGTTTAAAAAAAAAAAAGGAGTCTTAAATGCGATTTATTGGCAATCACAAAAGTCTAAGGTTGACACAATCATTAGTTTAATATCTTGTATAACTATTACCAAAAATTGACCAATGGACTTAATACTTTCTCCATATGAGAATATAAACTCAAGAATCAAAGCACATGTTTAACATATTTTTGCATTTTCCCAAGATAAAGCATATTAGATAGTTTATATTTCTTCTTGCAAGGCACTATTTAAAGTATAAACATCAATTTAAATAAAGTTGATCACTTTTCATTGATTTTAGGTAGTAGCATATATAGGGTGAAATGAAGGAGGATGTAAGGAAACATTATAGGTCTCTCCAAACTGGGAGTTTCATATGGTGTTGTTATGTGAAAAATTAGTGAGAAATTAAAATACTTAATATTAATTATTGAATAAATATTTGTCAAGATAGTATAAACAATGCTTATAATCAAATGGTTAAACTAAGGTATGAATGTATAAAGTAGACGTAAAATTTGGGATTAGGATGGATTTATAAACCAAAAATTTAGTATAATTAAATTTTAATTGTTTGAATAACTTTATGTTCAAATTTTAAGGGAAATAATATGGCAAAGAGTTCTAGGTTTAATCTTCACTTGTAAGATAACCTAGTAATATGAACCAAGGATACGATGCAATTAATATGAGCCTTGGTTGATGGTTGCATAATATTGTAAGTAATGGTGAATCTATTTAATAGTATTACAACTGCACTTTACTAAACATATCCTTAATGTTGAGACTTGATACTTTGATAATTCATTGATACCATGGTGAATTATTTATATGGCTACATGATGTTTATCAACCTCTTTAATACAAGAACCTTGATATTAGAAATATCATGTGAACAAAGGAAGGATATTATAGCTATAGTGAACCACAATATGATTGTCTACTAAATGGAAGGTGACTAATATTTAATTTAACAAGGTTATTGAGAGTGGGTTATAAGATAAATATTATGTAGCATCTCTTGATACCCTACTGTTGACCATTATGGTCAAGTTTAGTCTAAATAGGAAGTATGAAAAAAATTATAGTTTATGAACGAAACTATTATAAGGATAAGGGGTGACACCATAAGATAAATGAAATGGAAGATAAAGAGTAATATAAGTATTATTATTGGGTTTATATTTTCATTATTTGGTCCAATAGATATAGTGTTGTCAACCATCTAGAGTCATCTTAGATATTGACCCTATTTAAAGCAAACTATATAACTATTACATTATATTTTTTCGTAGGTAAATAATGTTTGAATGGCCTTATTAAGGTATGATATGTTCTAATGAAGACTAATAACATACATTAATAGGATTATGATGCTTGATCATATTAGTAGACTAACACTAGAGCCAAATTGGAGGCTTCATATGATGGCCACATGGTGATTAGATATTGAGTAATGATATCCTTAGTAAATTTATCTTAATTGTGATATATAAGATTACCAAATCAAGTTGTATTAATGTATAATTATCATGTTCTAAACCTAAATAGGATACTATGTTATAAATAGTGGTAATATCATCAGGGCACCAAATGTGGCACGATGTCCTTGATATGTAAATGTAAGGGTTCTAGGATGCTCACTTTGATTTAGGATCAATATCATTGGGAGGTCTAATTAGAGATATTGATTTCCTTCGATGGAAGTCATTTAAAGGAGTCATGTTGGAGTAAGACATAGTAGTCCATAAGACCTTGGGGTATGGGAACCTGTGTGTAGGTGTCCTTTGAGAAACCTTTTAAGGAGAACTATGTGTGAATTTGATCCATTTGGAAGTAGGTACGTAGGCAGTCCTTGGGTGAAGGATGCCTATGTAGCCTCAAGTCTATAGGGGGAGGGTCTAGGGGGTATAACTCCCAAATTTTTGGGTTTTTCCCATTTGGTTTGATCTTCTCTCTTTATTAGGCTTCAAATGAGGCTGAAATGGGTACTAGATAGTTATGAAAGAGTTAAGAAAATTTGATAACTTATATTTAATTCATGGTATGTTTTTGAATAGTAAGATAAATGAAGGGAATGAATTTGACTACTTGGAAGTGGGTACATGATGATTTGAGCTTGTCTCATGTTGGTTCTAGGTGATTTATTTTGTGTTGTGAACCTCAAACTTATATGACTATGTACAAGATCCTAAATTTGTCGATTGTGATCTACTTAATATGACTTAGAAATATATCTTCCAATTATAGTGCTAAACATGAGTCAATGAGCAATACTAAGATGCTCAAGATTGACAGTATTCAAGAATTAGTACTACGATGCTCAAGATTAATAGTAGTCAAGGAGTAGTACTCAGATGCTTGAGATTGAGAGTAGTCAAGGAATAGTACTATGATGCTCGAGATTGACAATATTCAAGGAGGAGTACCATGATGCTTGAGATTAATAGTAGTTAAGGAGCAATACTATGATGCTCGAGATTGACAATAGTCAAGGAGCAGTACTATAATGCTCAAGATTGACAGTAGTCAAGGAGTAGTATTATGATGCTCAAGATTGATAGTAGTCAAGGAGAAATATTATGACTCTCAAGATTGAAAATAGTCAAGGAGAATACTATGCTAGTGATGGTCATCCTTGGTTGCTTATTCATTTGATGGACTATACGGAAGAGAGTTTCTAATGAAGAATAGGTAGGTAATAGTTGGACCAACCTCATAGTATATTTTTGACATCTCCTGATGTGGAAATGGTATACTTGACCCTATTGAGCTAAGGGTGGAGCCTTGGTGTAGTATGGGATGCATCAAATCTTCTTGCAAGTTTTTCAATGGTACAAAAGACTAGGGAAAAGGATGGGACCCATGGTGTAGTGCGCAATGCACCAAAATTAATTTTCTATTTGGGAGCACTAAAGGAAAGTGTGTGTTGGCCAATGTGAATGTGTTTTCCAGTTGTTGTGGTATATGTGATGTATGAGATAGTTATTGTTTTGCTTATGATGTACATATGATCCCATCACTAATGTACTTGTGATGTGTTTATGAGCTAGTCATCATGTATATACGATATATGTTGAAGCCAATCATTGGGTATTGTTGGTGTAGGTTTTTACTTTCCTAGTGGGTTGATTTATTTTCCCTTAGTCCTAGGATTTTCTTACACTTTTATTAAGCTTTCTTAGGATAATAAAGTGATTTTTTTACTAGGAGATAAGTGTCTGGTGTTCCCTTCCTTAAAGGGTGGAACACTTTCCACTTTTGGTGGTCCATATCCACTTTTATGGTTAAATATTATTGGTTGGATTTCCACCTACATAATCTCCTTAGTTCTATATAAAATCACTACCCAACTTGTATTCAATCATATTTTATGCATCTTTGCATTATATATTTTCATCTTGGAAGCTCTTAATGTAATTCTATCACATCGACATTGCATAATATCTCAAATTTTTGGTTTGCATTCTTTATGTTTTTCCTGTTTATGTAACTTTGATTTTCTTAAAAAGTTCCATGGATTATTCAATTTATTTAAAATTTCTAACATGGTATCAAACTTTTGTCTTGAGAAATATAAGCTCATAGATTCCTGATTGAGAGTTTGAGTTTTCTTGTAAAGATCTTGTAAATTCTCGTATGCTCCTCTCTTGCATTTTGAACGATTTAGAGAATCAAAAAGGGTTTGCAAAGTCTAATAACCTCTTCATATTACATATGTGTTTTGTGAGATTCAGGTGATTGCAAAATTTCTAGTTATACTGGCAGTATTTTGACTATTCCAATGTGTCCAAAAGGCTCGAGAAATTCAGATTTGGCTTTCGATTCATCCAATTTAAAGATCATTTGACAAAGTTAAAAATGAGGGTTTAAAGCTCAGATCTAGTGAATAGATTTTTGCGAGAGCATTATCGGCCCAAACAAACCTTGCCATTGTGCTCAAATTGGCCTAAAAACCCCTATTCTCATATAAAATTTGTCTATTTTAGACAAATTTGATTTTTGACAAATTTTTATTTTACTAGGGAGGTCAACACTGTAGGCTAAATTCAACCATTTTTTTAAAAATAATTTTTTGCCACAATGTCCATTTTTGGCAAACGAGATATCATTGGAAAGCTAGAGATGAGCACTTTCCATCCATAGAGGTATTGAAAATATTTTTTTCCATTTATTATAGGTTGAAATTGTTTGTTGTAAATTTCTTCAAAAATTTGTAACTTTTGCCTCAATGCTCCATTTTTTGGAAACAAATAGGCATTGGAAAGGTATTGAAGAGCACTAAATAATTGTAAGGCTAATTTTTCTAGATTTTTTCTTATGTTCATTTTGTATCAAAATTTGTAATTTTGGTTATTTTGAGCCTATTGAGCCATTGTACCTTGGTAAAGGCTTTGTAAACACACTAAACTATAAAGTGCCAACCTTATAATATTTGGGGGCTGATATTTGATACTATTGAAAAGAGTGGGGGTGTTTTTGGTGTTCTTGTGTTCACTTTCTTTCTAAATTTCCTTTTTCATTTCTTCATCATGAGTTGAACAAAAATTCCTACTCTAACTAAATCCAACTATTTTGAGTGGAAATAAAAAATGAATATTCACTTAAAAAATATTGGTTTTTGCATAGAATAACAATGGGACTTGAAACTTCTTATGCGATTTTCACTTACAGGCTCAAATCAGGAAGAGCACTTCTGCTAAATGGTGTTCATTTAAAAAAAATTGATCATGCATTTTATGCCATAGTGAAAACATTACTTTGATTTCCATTCATGAATAAGTACTGCATTTTTATGAAGAAAAGAGAAGTAAACTGATACACTATCAAGTATTTTTTCTGAAAAATGTAATCCTTTATTCATCAAAGTATTCAGATTGCTTCACACAAGTCGTGAAACTAGCTAAGGAAAATAAAGAATTGCTAGAATTTGTAACATGAATACATGTGTGAACATGAAAAAACAAGGCATAAGAATCATAGGGGCCAGCCATTGCTTGAATGAATGGCGGTGCTGATGTTGCTTGCGTGTTTTTGCTACCTTGCTGCTCCAGCTTTCCATCCTCCAACTGCAGATCCTGAAATCACAAAATGAGGTTAGATCCAGGGGATCTAAGCAATAACTGACCTATCACTCTTACACCCACACATGCACTCACATTAGAAATCCAAAACAATGCTTTATTTTTACTAACTAGTTTGTGTCATGTGCAGAAACAGGGCATGTTATTGTTGATTATAGGTTTACGATATGAGTGGAGTAAAATGTGGCTCCCACAAGGGTTCAACCCAAATCATAACAATGTTAGGCAATATGAACAATATGAAATCTATATTGTGTTCTGCAGGTACTCTGGAAATTCACTACGATAGGTATGCAAAGAGTAAATAACATCAGTGCTGCAGTTAAATTCATTTTTAGAAAATGCATTGTTTTTTAGTTTTCAAGGAAGGTAGTTATGTAATTTTTTCATGCAAAAAATAAAATAAATGCATTTTCATCATGAGATAGCACAACCAATGCATTAAGAACAAAGCAGAACAACTGGTAGCAATGATCTTCGTTTTCTACTGAGGGTTAAAAATAGAACAACAAATACGTGGACAGTCCTTTAGAGGAAACAATCATCATGCTACCGGCATGGGCCTCAGGAGAGTAGGGTTGTGTTAAGGTATATGAGGTGCAAGGCATATGCGATCAAATGTGCATGAAGAGCAGTAAAATAGATAGTACAAGGATTTCCATCTCAGCATAAGTGATAGTCCCGGGAGATTGTTCATGAGGGCACCAAAGGATGAAGCTTATGACAGTTCATATGAGACAGAGAAGTATCACACAATGACAACATAATGAAACTTACGGTGGGTATTGTGCTAGAGGGAAGAGGCATCATAGCAGTGTTTAATCTTTTATGTCAGTAATAATTTTCACTGACCTAGAACGTAAACATTTCATTTGTGAGTGTTCATAACTTCTTTATACTGGTGTTTCAAGGAGAAATCTGAAAATTTCCAAAAAATCCTCATGGGTTTTGGCCTAAATTGCTTGGCGGCCATGGAAACCACAGTAGGGTTTTGTAGGGACCAACATGGGAAAACCCTTGTGGGTTTTCATGGAAAATATGATGAAATTTTCATACTTTCATACCCTATAGTTGCGGCCATGAATGGCCACGCCATAAACAAACAGATGAAGAGTTATGACCTATGGTGAGATCAAGCCCTCAAATTCCTGCAAGATTTCATCGAGCATTTTACATATACATAAATTTTAAAAGAAAACTTCATTACTTCTTACACAGCCGAAGCTTGAGATGAACAAAAATATGCAGAGTCACTTGAAAAATAGAAATATTTCGAATGCTTTGACAAATTTTGACTCACGGCTATCTGAGAAATGTTCATGCCAAAGACACAAGGCAAAGCATAAGGGTTACGGTATAGGGAGGTTTGGCCATTAACATAAATGAGAAGGTGATAATGGCGGCCTGAATCAAATCAAAATCTAGAAGACTAGGAATGGCCGTGGCCTTTCTAAATAGAAAGCGTCAAATACTTGACAAAATACAATAATGACAGTCTTCTCTTTTCTTTTGAAGGAAAATGCAGAAAATCGAAGAGAATCATGAAGAACCCAGAGCATATTAACTTGAGAAACAATGGCGGCGTGAAATCCTCCATGATCGCATGTTTCAACTCCAGAAAACTCTTGTTGTCGGTGGTGGCTTCTTCAAAAGCTTTTGGAGCAAAATGAATGTTCATACAATGCGTTGTTTTGTTTTGTTTTAGGGTTTTTAACCCTAAGTCTTAATCGACATATGCATAGGTTTTTTTTGAAGTCACTAATCAACCCGTGGGCTAAGGCTTGGTGTTTTTTGCCTTATGTTTTTGTAAGTTCGTAGGCCTTGGAATATCCTTCATAAAATGTAGTTTATAATGCTTTTTTTTTGCATTTTAAATTGGAGGAGTCAACATATCAACGTGTCTTTTTATTTTGCATACCTTTTAAATGTAAAACATTATATTAAGTGATAAATTATAAATCACTTATTATAATTGTTATTTTGAAATGCAAAATGGGTATATGCCTTTGTAAATTATTTTAGAGGGATATGGTTGAGTCTTCATTTCAGGAGAGGGTATATAGGGACGTTATTCACAATTTGCAAACATATGGAGAAGAAATAGGCCTCTTTATTTTGCTTTTTGGAGCATTTTGAGAGCATATATGCATTAATTTATTATGCTTTTATCTTGGACTTGGTCAAATGTGACCTTTTCAACCTTTTGGAGCCTCTTTGAAGAGGGATCAGTTGCTAGAATTTAGGCCTTATTGTTTCATCCAAATTCATGAGCTTCTAGATCCTTCTTTAGTGGATCTTGTTAGGAGTTGAGGGATTTAGTCACTTATGTGACTTCATTGTAACAAGTTCTGGATTGGCATTTTTTTGCACTTAGTGATTTTTAGGTCCTTTGGCAGAATTTTGCAAAATTTTGTAACTCATTTAGACATTGAATACAGTACATACCTTGGGCATTATTGAATGGAGTTTTTGTCTTCTTGTTACTGCAATATTGTGTATTTTTACATGATTGATTAAGTTATTGTGAGATAGTTTTTCGTTTCCCTTAACTCTGTCTCATGGCTTTAGTACCTTTTTGTAAAGAAGTGTGATGTTTGCAGGTTATAATCTATGTCAAGATTGCAGGTTGTTGTTAGCTATGAAGTCTTCTCCTCCTAAGAGCTCAAGCAATAAGGCCTTATTATAAAACACTTATGCAAGGCACATAGAAACAGGTCGTACAAGTTTTTTTCTATAGTCATTATGTACAAGTGTATGAAATCTGTGTTTTTCATGGTCTAAGTCATATTCTGGTGTATCACCTTAGGAGGTAGTTATCATTTTATGCAATCTTTCTCCCTTTTCCCCTCAAAATTTAGCAAAGTAGGTGATAACCAAAAGGGAAGCCGACCTTCTCTGGAGCTTCTTTTCCAAATCTTGGCAACCCACAACCAGGAAAAGATCCCATGTTCTCTCTAAAAGGCTAAGTGTTGCAGTGTAACATGATTTTCCATGCAACTTAGCTAGGGTGTAATTTTTAGAAGATAACAAAACTAAACTAGATAAATATGAACATAAGCCTAAGTGGTTTAAAAAATGTGATAAAGCATATGGAGCATTGTGTTTGTTTGTATCTCCTGATTTTCTCTTTCATATTGAATCTTTGAATAATCCAAATGAAATATTAAAAAAGCTAGAATATATTTTTGGAAAACTAGATTCTATGAGAGGTCATATGTTGGAGAATGAACTAAACAATTAAAATTTAGGTAACTTCAACACAATTGACTAAGAAAAATGAAAAACTGTATTTGGTAAAAGGTGGAATCACTAAGAAAGATTAACAACTAATTCTAAGTATTCTCTCGAAGCTAAGTTTTGAATATTTAGTATTTGTTTCTACCTTCTATACTAGTAAGGATGCACTTGGGTCTCAATTCAAGATGCCATATTTGGATGATTTTTCTACTTCTCTCACATGAGAGTAGGATAAGCTAATTTAGATGGGCACTCTTAAGTATTCTAAGTCACGCGCCTTTGTTGCCAACCTTGGAACAAATGAACAAATAAGAAAAAGTAGTAATAAGGATAAGAAAAAAAAGAATAGCAAAGAGAAGAAGAATAAAAAATTAGCTACTCCAAAAGTAAGTAACGAGACTCATCTTCAAAAGGTTACAAGCCTAAGAAAGAGAGGGTCAAATGTGCCTATTGTGATAAACTCAATCATGATGAGCACAAATTTTTGAAGAAACAATTAGATCACTTGATGCACATTCTTGAGAAGAATAATCTTAGTGCTATTGATTCCATCAAACAAAGTTCAGAAGAGGGTTCTCAAAAGGCCAAAGACAACATAAAGGGGAAAGGAAAGGGCAAGGCCCTTATAGCAATTGATTCTCCACCATCCATATGGGTTCTTGATTCAGGTGCTTCACACCACATGGCTTCAAATGAAGATGAACTTGAATCTATGGAGCCATGTTCCATGCCTTCCATTTTCATGGGTGATGAAACTCCAATTGAGGTGTGTGGGAGAGGGTCTATTGATATGGGGATGGAACATTTGAGGACATTCTTTATGTGCCCTCATTATTAACTACTATTTTTTTGATCTATTAAATCACTCACACAGGTATAGGCAAGCGAGTTGAGTTTACTATTGATTTAGTGGTGATTCATGAGATGCACAATATTCTTATAGTTGTAGTTGGGAGAGAAGATCATTAGTCTCAAATTTATTTGTTCTCTCACTTTGTTCCCGATCCACCTTTTACTGTTCTACTCACTCATTCAGATGATATGAGTAATTTGTAGCATCAACGATTTGGCCACTTGAACTATCGCTACTTGAAGCAACTCAAAAAATAGGAAAATATTATAGGATTACCTATAGTTCACTTTTCTAAATGTGTTTGTCATGGTTGCATCCTTGAAAAGCATCTTGAAGAGAAGTTTGAAAAAGGAAAAGCTTGGAGAGCCTCAATTTTTTTGGAGTTGGTTGGTAGGACCATTTCCAAAACCATCTTTTAGTAGAGCTCGATATGTTTTGACATTCATTGATGATTTTTATAGCTACACCATTATGTACTTTCTCAAATAAAATTTTGAAGTATTTGATTCATTCTTGGAGTACAAGGCTTTTGTAGAGAAACAAATTAAAAATTCTATCAAATTTATGCGTAAAAATAATGGGGGAATATGTCAACCATAAGTTTGTGCAGTATTGTGCTTTAGAGAGCATTAATTTATAACATACAATTCCCTACAGTCCTCAACACAATGGAGTTGTAAAACAGAAGAATCAGTCCTTGAAAGAGATGGCTAATTGTATGACTCACTCCAAGTATTTGGCACTACCGTTTTGGGTAGAAGCCATTAACTATGTGTGTTATATCTAGAACCATGTTCTCCATAAATTTGTGAAGGAGGTACCTCCTTTTCAAGATTGGACCAATAAAAAACCATTAGTTAAGCACTTTTGAGTGTTTGGCTCCAATGCATGGGCCCACATTCCACTAGAGAAATGCAAGGCTATGGATACAAAGAGCTAGCCTTGCATATTTTTTGGTTACCTAGATGATTTCAAAGGCTACAAACTTCTCCATCCTACCCAACATGAGTTTTTCATTGAGAGGAGTGTTCAATTTGAGGAGAGTTCTTCTATTCCTTCTGTATACATGGAAAATTGACCGACACACTTGATCCTAATTACTAACATCATTTCATCCTAAATCAGCTTCTCAACTTGTCATCACTTTTCATCCCTTAATTAAATAAATAATTATTTATCTAATTAAGTCATTATTCCTTGTTGATTAAATTAACCCTAAGTCTTTGTTTATTTAAATAAGTCATCTTATTTAAATTAAATCTTTAAAGTCTTCTTATTAAATTGAATAAATTAAAATTTATTTAATTTAATCTAACATTATCTCCTTTAGTTAAATAGATCAAATAATTTATTTAGTTAAATATTTCTTCTCAATTTTTGATTTAAATAAACTCATAAATTTAAGTATAAATTGTCACATCCCATAATCTCTCATTAAATTAATTAACCCATGATTAATTTAATCCTAATCCATGTCACATCCTCTAGAGAATGCAACTTGCACAATAAATCATTTATTAAATACCTATTTTCTCTCAACATGGAATAAATAGGGGAATATTCTTCCAATTTTGAAAATCCCTCCAAGTGGATTTGTACATCCAACAAGACATTCATTCCTCTTACATGTCCTTGTGCATTCAGTCAAGTGGCATTTAAACCATTTGTCTTCCCTCTTCAACAATTCATTTCACAAATTTGAAATCGACCTAATAACATTTATTGGCTCATTCATCAAAATGTGCACAACATTCACCCATTCACATCTTGACAAGTGGAACTTGGCCATTGGATGTTGAATGATCCCACATTGCTCAATCTTGCTCATTCTTCCAATTTTAAAATCTATAAATAAGAGGCTCTTCTCTTCAATATCCATACATAATCCAAGAAAGTCTACTATACTTCATTTCATCCATAATTTGAGAGTAAAGTCATTATCTTCACATTGAGAACAAATTCACATATTTTCTTGAGCATTTGTCATCACCATAGCTAGGTTATTGTAGGTTTTGTCAAGAAATCATCTTGTTCTTCACCAACAAAGTGGATCAATCTCCATCAAATCATCAAACTTACAAAGGAGTTAGGAAAGGGCCAATTTCTACACATAATTGGCACCAATTCCCCCATGGGATTAAGTGTTTGCATTGCTTGAATAGGATTTAACTTAGTTTCTTGTTTTTTCTTCATTTCATTTCCTATTTTGAGTATTGCTAATGAATTTCATGGGGAATCCTTGTTCTTACTTGCATTTGGATATAATATTGTGTTTGTTTGCTATGTTTGTGTAGGTATAAGATTGGGGTTCACATTTTGGCGCTAGAAGGAGGGCAAATCTCAAGTTTTAATCATATTTTTTCAAGAAATTCCATGCTTTTTTACTTTTTTTTGCAGGTTCTAGGAAACTCAACTGCTGACTATCAAGTGACGCAATATCAGACTGCTTGAAGTTCCAAACTCCACCGTTGAGCTCTTCCCGCTTAAAAATTTAAATTTTCAAACTCAACTGCCAACTTTTCAAATTTCAAACTACGTCGATGCGCAAACAAAGCCGCAATCGCGATCTCTGTTTCACTATAGAGTGTCGTTGTCAGAAATTAGCGGTGCTATATTACATCGCTGGAGTTTCTAAACTTCACCGCACTAACTAACAATACCACTGGATTAAAGTAAAAAGTGAAAATTAGTTTAATTTTGACATGTGCTTTTTAAATCTTGACTTTTTGGACTTCTAACCTGTTTGTTGTCTCTAGGTTTCCTGGTTTTTAATTAGTTTTTCAACTTAGGACAAGGAGGAAAATAAGTTTGAAGGTTTCATCATGGCATCACTCTTGCATTACCCCAAGTGTTTTCGAACACTTTAGTGTTTGTTTAATACTCTTAGAGAGTTCATAATCTCTCTTAAAGAATCTGTTATCTTTTATGCTTTTATGAAACACTAATTTTATTTTGGGCTCTCAAAATAACACCACAAAATTTTCAATTTTAGTAACAAAGGGCTTAAAAATAAATTTAGGACAAACTCACTAGATTAGGTTTGAGAATTAACAATTGAACAAGGCAAAATTCATATTTTGTTTTTGGTGCTCTAAAAAGAATCAAATCATTGCTTTGTGGACTTAAAATGAACAAGTGCTTTTGTTGTCTTGTAATTACTTACCCAAAGTAATATCCCTAAAAAGACGTATGCACCTCTCTCGTGCTTTATAGCGATCTTGAGAATCAAAATTATTTTTAGTGATCTTACATTGTGTGAGAAATTAGATCACATTTCAAATTGGGTTTTAAAATTGAATCAATGTTGCGAGTGTGAGTGTGACACATCGCGTGTGTTCTCTCTTTGTTTCTCAACAAAGATTGATCAAACTACGGGTATGTTCGCTCACTTTTGTTTACCTTAGAGGGCCTACCGTGGTGGGAAAAATTACTCACCCCAAGGGAACGACTCAAGCATAAATTGGCTAAAGCTAAGCTCTTCCAAACCACTATATAAATTTGCGTTCATGGTGAAAGCCATGGAAAATGGGAAGCGACTCATGATAACTCTCCCCCAGTGTCCATGTGATACATAAATCACCTTTTCTAAGGGTTAGGAGATCTCTCACAAGGATTCTATCATTGCACCCCCTAAACTGGATGCCCTTACTATAAAATTTTGTTTAGAAGCCAAAAATCCTTTTTTATTTTTTAGTGCAAAAGGTCACATCCTTTGAAGCCACCCCACGTATACATGCGATTCTATTGTAGAGATTAAAATTATGCCATGGGAGATTCATGGGTATTGATGCTTGGATGACCCGAGAAGTGTGTGTCATGGAGGGGAGCCAGTGTGGTCAAGCATCTAGTCATCCACATTGAATATGCACAGCTGAATTTATCCAAGTAGGATCCCAAAAAATATTTGTCTCTTCATCCTAGGGTTGTACATGTTATTGGAATGAAAAAACACATTGCTTTGATTGAAAACATTTGAAAACAAACATTCACAAGATCTTCAAAATTTCAAACCCTTTAGGAGGGGAAAATACCTTTGACCAAATCTAAGTGTTGTTGCTTTCGCTAGGGATTTTTTCCTTAGAGGTTTCTAAGCATTTGGATTTACATCATAATTTTGTCACACTAAAGTCAACCTAGGAAACTATGCTCTTGAAACCTTGATTTTCACATAATGGACCTTGTGGAATGAAAAGGAATTGAGACATAGACATTTAGTTTGAAATTTTAATCAAGAAATTGTTTATGGTAAAAAGAACTCATTAAGCAAAGTAAAGAACAATTGAACCCCATACATGTGTTCTTTCAAATGATTTCGTGCAAAGTCAAAATTTGGAAACCAAAGTTCAAAAATCTTAATCCAAAATCTTGTGAGGAGCATCTTGAAAGACTTCTTGAAGTGAGAGAAATATTGGTTTACAACTTATACAAGAAAGCTTCAAGAAACAACCCTAACTTGTATGAGTTTTACTATCAGCAAAATCCTAATCTTTTTCAAAGTTTTTCTTTTCTCACATAGGAATTATTGCACGCTCTTCAAAATCGAGGTTTTGTAAGAAGGATTTTTATCTAGGTCAAGTCTAGGATCAAAATCATCACTCGCACCCATCTCTCAAACATCAAAAAATAAAAAATTACCTCACCAAAAAACTCTTGGGAACTTTGAAAGCATCATCATGCTAAAATTTTAGGCAAAATCAAAATCATCTTGTTTGAATTAACATACTTATTCAAATTATCAATCCTTGTGGAAAATTTTACCTCTTGATAAAAATCCAACATCTTGGGGTCTAGGAGCTCATTATCTTGTTTGGCTTAACACACCTATCCAAATTATCCTTTTGTGCATGATTTT
Source organism: Sequoiadendron giganteum (assembly GCA_007115665.2). Classification (NCBI taxonomy): domain Eukaryota; kingdom Viridiplantae; phylum Streptophyta; class Pinopsida; order Cupressales; family Cupressaceae; genus Sequoiadendron; species Sequoiadendron giganteum. Next base: position 202,640,185 of record CM021102.1, on the reverse strand, counting down.
TCTCTAGGATAACATAACTTCTTAGAGTTTATAAGTCCAAAATCACTTTGTTTGACTTAACACACTTAGTCAAATTATCCTCAATCAAAATCCAGTCAAATCGAGCCCTAAAGTTTAGCATTTCCCCAAAATTTCTTCAAGAGTTTTCATCATCCATATCATCCATCTTTCGCTTATCTCATCCCCATCATCACTTTGATCTTTAAACTATCCTAATTCTTCTCTTTTTGTGCCTAAGATTAGATCAATCGATCTCCATTTTATGGTGCAAACAAGATCACAACACAAGAAGAATATGGAAATCACCAAGGAAACATCAACTTCAAGTGATCTAAGTCAAACAACTCCTGAAATATATCATGTGGAATCAAGTAATCCTCCAAGCAACTCCTCTCTACCATCACGAACCCCCAAGAGGAGGGTCAAGAAGAGGAGGTCACCGGCAATGACTTGGGAATGACACAAGAGGAAATAATTGAAATGGTTCAAAATCCTGAGAATCATAGAATCATCAACGCCATGTTGAAACTCAATCCCTCCCTATACATATTTGAGTTAGCAAAAGAAAGGGCCAAAATCCCTTCTGACTATGATGTAAGTACTATTGTGGAAATACCTCTTGTGAACATACCCCCAATATCACTTCCAAGCATCACTCAAGACATCCCACAAATCATATCATCTCACTTCAACCCTGCCGGTTGTTAACAAGGGAAGCGCCTTGCTATGCGAACTCCAAAAACATCACCTTGTGAGCAAAAAAAGGTTGGATACAAGCACCGCACTAGACCAATCTATCCCAGTAAATAAATTACACCCTTACATCCCGCTTACATTCCATAATCATACAGATTCATCCTCATTTCATGTAACACCAATCTATCCACTAGATGCACAAACCTTTCTCCCCATGATTTCATAAGGAGAAGGCAGGTCATTTGGAATAGGGGTGGTCTTTGATCCCTCCTCATCATTAATTTTCCAAGGGAATACACCATCATTCCCTCCATTACCATTAACATCCGTATCACCTCTTGGGTTGGGTCTTCCCCCCTTACCCGCCATCAATCTACCAAGTCAAAGCAATCAAAGCATCATATCAAGACCTCTTGCTTTACCATCGATATTGCAAAAATAGATGGAAACCATCCAAGCAACCCCAATGGTCAACACATCCACTATTCCTTAGGTGTTTCAAGGACCAAACATCTCGATCACACCATCCACCACTCAAACCTCGATTGTCAACACGACCATCCCGCTCATCACTACGGTCAACACCATTCCCAATCCTCCACCAGTACCGCTAAAGGTAAACATTATGAACTCATTCATCACTAGGGTGCAAGTAGTTCAACAAGCTTCCCATCAAAAGGTGCTTCAATGAAACCAACAAGCTGCACAGCTGGCTGCCCAACAAGCGCAAGCGTAATTAGCTGCACAACAGGCGCAATAAGTCACTCAAGCTTCTCAAGCCACACAAGATGCTCAAGCTGCACAAGCTGAACAAGTTGCATAAGAAACCCAACAAGCATAGGCTCAAGATCAAGCCCAACACCAACCTCAGTAGGTGCAAGCACAATACTAGGCACAATTGCAAGCAATTCATCAACAAGCGTATCAACAAGCCCTACAATATTTTTAGGCACAACAACAAGCTCAACAACAAGATTTGTTAGTGCAACAAAAAATAGACCAATAAAAAGATTTGTTGGCACAAAAATAGCTAGACCAACAACAAGCTTTGTTGGAAGAACAACAACAAGACCAACAACAGGCTTTGTTGGAACAACATGACCAAAAACAAGCATTATTGGTACAAAAAATGTAGGCATATCAGCAAGCCTTAATCAAACAACAAATCTTGTAGCAAACACCCACAAACACACAAACCTATCAATCAAACATCGCAAACACCTCAAAACATGTTCATCCCACCCCCTGATTCGGAAAATGAAGTAAGAGCATAAATCAAACTGCTCTCACAGCAAGTGCTAGACCTTCAATCAGGAAAAACAACAAGGACACCCAAAAATCTATGTCCATATCCTTTTGACATGAGCCTTACAATGGTACCATTCCCCAAGGGATTCAAAATCCCCAAATTCAACAAATATAAGGGGATGGGAAACCCTAAAAATCATGTCAGGGAGTTCCAAGTACATTTCATGGAGGTGGTGTACGATGATACATATCTAATGCAACTATTTCATTGGAGCCTCACTGGTTCCACCACAGAGTGGTTCTCTCATCTACCCACAGGCATCAGAACATTCTAAGAAAGCATAGATGCATTCCTCAAGAACTATGCATTCAACATGGGCACAAATGTTAGTCTCAAGGAATTATCGACACTCAAACAAGGGAAGGGGGAGTTATTCACATCCTTCTTGCAACGATGGCGATCCAAGGCCAATCGGAGCAAGTGGACCATGTCAGAGGAGCAACAAGTTTTTACTATCATAGCTAATTTAGATGAAAACTTGGAATTTTATCTAAAGATGCAGTGCATCACTACATACAACCAACTGATCCCTAAAGCGTTCAACATTGAGAGAGCCCTTACTACACAGGGGGGCACTCCTACATATCCTGCACATCAAGACAACCGCCCATCCACTAGTTATAATGATAAACCTCACACATGGGAAAAGAATAAGAATGTCACCAACAATGGAGTGGTTAATGCCAAGGTCATCATCACTTCTCCAAAGCAAAATAATCAAACACATCATCAACTGCAGAATAACAACCAAAAAAATGTGAAAACCAATGCGGTAGTACCACAACCACCACCTCCAAACAATCAAATCAATAACTTGAACAACCAAGGAGGAACACCTCCTCGAAACAAGTCTCCCCCCAAGTAGAAGTTCACAACCCTTGGAGAGTCAATAGAATCTATCATGAAGAAGCTGGTTAGTGAGAACATTATCAAAATCTCCATTTCTGAGAAGTATGAAGAACCCATGACAAAACCATCATGGTACAACAAAAATATCGTTTGTGATTATCATATGCTCAAGGGGCATACGACCGCCAATTGCATGAAATTGAAAAACATAATCCAATATCTCATTGAGGATAAGGTCATAAATGTGGAGCAACCAACTGGTAACCAAGATATGAAAATATACACGAAACTGATACCCAACCACAATCAAAGAAATGATAAAGGTAAGAAAATTTGGGCAAAGTGAACCATGTATATGAGGGTCTTGTCACATGCCTTGACGAATTGGTCACTATTGTTAGCATTAAGGGAGCCAACACTGATTATGGAGTCACCACACACAGTGGCAAGGTCACCATTTCCAGGGCATCGCAGTCACCTAAGGCCTCCACCTCAAAATCCATCCCTAACGGTTACAACATCCTTGACCAATTAAAGAGAACCCTTGCTCAGATCTCCATCATGGAGTTACTAAAAATCTTAGCTGCCCATAAGGAAATAATTGAGCAAGCATTAACTTCATCTACCACCTCTCCCAACCTTGTTACGAAGCAGTTTCAAGCTATGGTCAGTAACATCATCACTCCAAATCTCCTCACCTTCCCCGATCAGGACTTCCTTGCCCAACCATCTCACAACCGTGCACTACACCTCGAGGTCCCAGTTCACAAGAAAAAGGTCAACTGGGTCTTAGTGGATGGAGGTGCAGGCCTCAACATCTGTTCACTAAAGCTCATAAAGAATTTGGGGATCTTCGAAGATTCCATTGACAAAGATAAAGGCATTACCATCAGAGCATTTGATGACTAGGAAAGAGTGTATCAAGGCACTATCAAACTCCCAATCCAAGTAGGGCCAACTACTATGGAAACCACATGTCAGGTCCTCGACCTTGATTTTCCCTACAATATCCTCTTGGGATGCCCATGGATCCATGGGATGAAGGCGGTCACCTCAACATTCCACCAATGTGTCAAATTTTCAAACCAAAATGAAGAGGTCATGATTCATGGTGATCTTGAACCCTTTGCCTATTGCAATAATCTGGAAGCCAAGTTCTACAAAGCTCCCCAAGTTCCAAAGAACGATGAAGGCCCCTGCACTCCCTATATAGACCCATCTAACCTCACCTCCACTTCTGCGATAGAGATACCCTCCATTCCTAACATATCTGACATCAAGCTTATGATCCAAGATAATGGGTGTGGGGAATACAAAATGAACAAAAATGCTTTTGTCATAGGAGAGTTACCTCAATCTCCTAAGTCACATGGACAACCCCAACCAGTTGAAACGCCTATCCACACTTTCAGTGTAGATCCCTCTAGATTCTAATGTTGGGGAGATATAAGTCGGGAGACCATAGATGAAGAAGACACTTCAAGATCACTATACCAAGATGAAAGGCCCACACCCAATATTCCTATGGATGAAAGAAGCAAAGGACTACAAATGCTGCTTGGGATGGGCTATAACAAAAATGGAAGTCTTTGAAAGAACAATGATGGCTGATTGGAACCAATTATCCCTGAAAGGGATATGAGGAATCTTGGCCTCAAATGTACCCCTCTGATTATAACCATACATGGTAGAGGTTCCCCTATTAGAGCAGTCAAGATTCCCCCTCAGCTAACGAAAGTCGCCCTATGACTACCAGCATGCACAAGTCTACCCTTAGACAACTTCACCTTTGACATGACTGATGTCTGTAGTAGTAGTGATGATGATGACACCATAATGGGCCTAACCATTCTTTTTGAAGACTCCTCCTTACTTATGATTAGTACCTTATCCTTTGAGTCAGACCACCAAACTCATAGAATAAACCTAGTCTACCCACAACTCATTGATTATGACCAATGAGGGCCACCGATTCTAGACACGTTCGAAAATGATGAGGTGCTCTTAGAATTCATGGGACTAAGGGATACAATACCATGTAGATATCATAAGGTGAGATTTGACATCACACTAGACACATAGGAATATTACAGGGAGACGATTGAGTCCTTCAGTCACAAAAGCAAAAGAATGAGAATAAGCTCCAAGTCTTTGAGTGAAAACCACATTGTGACGTTCTCTGACCATAAAATAGTAAAAATAAAGGATGCATCCAACGGTGAAAACCTCTCTGAGGCACCAGAGGATGAAGGATTCAATCTTCCCCTCAATGCACTTCATCAAGAAAAATCTACAGTTCTAGTAGAACAGTGTAACCCCATTAATTTGGGAACAAAAGCAACACCTCACATCATGCTCTATACTGAATCACTTCTCATAGAATAACAAGAACTCTTAGTGGCATTCCTAAGAGAAATAATGGTGGATTTCACATGGAATTATGCAGACATTTTAGGCCTTGATCTCGAGGTGGTAGTTCATCATTTATCCGTGTATTCGGGAGCAAAGCCAGTACAACAAAAGTTGAGAAAGATGCACCCCCAAATAGACTTGTTAGTCAAAGTGGAACTATAAAAGCTCTTGGATGCGAGATTCATATGCCCGATTGACTATATGGAGTGGATGTCCAATATTTTACCTATTTCAAAACCAAATGGGGGCATCCGCATCTACATCAATTTTAGAGACTTAAACAAAGCATGTCCTAAGGATGAATTTTCACTACCCAACATTGAAATGATAGTGGCTATGACGGCCGAACATGAGATGCTATCACTAATGGATGGTTTCTCAAGATACAACCAAATCATGATAGAAAAGGAGGATCAACACAAGACAACATTCACATGTCCATGGGGAACCTACTATTGGAACATGATGCCTTTTAGGTTAAATAATGCAGGTGCAACATACCAAAGAGCCCTGACACTGATCTTTCATGACATGATTCATAAGACAATGGAAGAATACGTAGATGAAATATTGGCTAAATCCAAAAAAGACAGGACCACATAGCAGCCTTGAGCTCTATTTTTGATAGATTGGAAAAATATAATGTCCGTCTCAATCCAAAGAAATACATCTTTGGGGTGCAATCAGGTAAGCTCCTGGGATATATAGTATCAATGAGAGGAATCGAGGTGGATCCCGTCAAAGTCAAGGAGATCCTCGACATGGAAGCACCCAAGACACTAAAGCAATTGAGAGGTCTACAAGGTTGGCTCCAGTCCATCTACAGTTTCATAGCGTAACTAGCAGATAAACAGATCCCATACTCTCATCTACTCCACAAGGGAGTAGTATACAAATGGGATGAAAAATGCGATCAAGAATATAACAAAATCAAAGAATACTTACTGACACCACCGGTTTTGATGCCACCAATCCCAGGAAAGCCATTGATCCTGTACATTTCAACAACCATGATAACTCTCAGTGCTTTATTAGCTCAACACGATGAAAATGGAAGAGAGAGAAATATACTATATCAGCAGGACCATGGTGGGACATGAGCTAAAATATACTCCTATTGTAAAATCTTGTTTAGCAGTTGTGTTTTCAACCCAAAATTTTAGACACTACATGCTGGCTCATCAGATTAAGCTAATTGCGAAGATAGATCCACTCAAGTACTTACTTTCTAAAGCTACTCTCATAGGACAAACAACCAAGTGGGTCATGATATTGACAGAAAATGACATTGAATATGTGGAGCACAAGGCCATTAAGAGACAAGCAATTGCAGATCAACTAGCAGAGGCTCCTATATATGCAAAAAACCCATTCATTTCAGAATTCCCTGATGAATCAATTTTTAGCCTAAGTGTTGTAGACCATTGGAAGATGTACTTTGATGGATATTACACACAATATGGATTAGGAGTAGGGATTTTCTTCATAACTCCCCAAGGAGAATGCAGTCCCAAATGTTACAAGCTATCATTCCCATGCACAAATAACATAGCAAAGTATGAGGCTCTTATCATAGGCTTAATAATTGCAGTACAATGGTAGATCATGGCTCTAAAGGTATATGGGTAGTCTCAACTCATAATCAATCAGGTAAACAATGAATACCAGACAAAGGATGACAAGCTAACTCCATACAAGAATTTGGTTGAGAGCCTCAAAGATTCATTCATTGATATCACATTTGAACAACTACCTAGAGCAAACAACAGAGCAATGGACACAATGGCTACAATTGGATCAGTCTTGGAAATCCTGCGTAAAGTCCCAAAGCAAGAATTCCTTGTAGAGCAGCTTCTCGTACTAGCATTCGAGGTACCAAAGTCTGAATTCATGTGTGAACTCGTTGGTTCTGGTACCGTGACATATGCACCTATATGAGAATAGGAATCTTACCCGCTGATATAACCCCAAACCTTAAATGAGCCTTCATCAAGAAATCAACCCGCTTTGTCATCCTAGGAGAAACCCTCTACCATAAGAGTATCGAAGGAACCTTGCTACACTGCTTAAATGCTGAGGAAGCCTTGACTGCTCTAACTGAGGTACATAATGACATTTTTGGTTCACACTTGAGTGGTATGACCTTGGCTAAGAAGTTTCTAAGGACCAGATACTATTGGTCCATGATGGAAAGACAAGCGCATGAATTTGTCAAAAAATGCTTACGTTGCCAACAACATGGGGATATCATCCATGCTCCAACTCAAGAGCTTCATCCTATTGTTACACCTCAACCCTTTTCACAATGGGGGTTTGATCTCATCGGAAAAATCACACCCAGCTCATCCAATGGCCACAAGTTCATCATCACCACCATAAAGTACTTTACAAAGTGGGTCGAAGCCATTCCCATGACCTACATAATGAGAAGGTAGATATATCCAAGTTCATCCTGAACTACCTCATTTTATGATACGGTGTCCCCCAAGCCATTATCTCAGATAATGGATTCAAAAACTAGGATTTCCATGACTTATATGAAAAATTCAATATCCAACATCGCTTTTCCACTCTGTACTATCCCCAAGGCAATGGCCAACCAGAAGGTACCAACAAAACCATCTTGAAAATCCTTAAAAAGATAGTCAATGATGTTGGTCATGACTGGAATTTGCAGCTAAATCCTGCCTTATGGGCTTATCGTACCAACATCCACACACCAATAGGTGCCACCCCATTCTCCCTGGTCTACGGATCAGAAGCCATCTTACCCATTGAGATCGAGCTCCCATCCCTAAGAATATCATTGCAAAACCTCATCATAGATGAAGAATACAAGGTCTCACGACTGAATGGGATGGAATTATTGGATGAATGACGTATGGATTCCCTAAACCATCTACAAGTGTATCAAAACTGACTCAAGCAGAGTTATAACAAGAAGATCAGGAGGCTGACTTTCCAAATCGGTGAACTTGTACTAAAGGAGAATTAAAAGAACATGCTAAACCCAGAAAACAAAGGAAATTTTTATCCCAATTGGTTGGGACCTTTCATCATTACGATGAGCTATAAATCAAGGGCATATCAACTATCAACACCAGAAGGTGAGCCACTGCAGCAGCCTCTGAATAGATCCCATCTCAAAAAATTTTATGCCTAAAATCTCCCAAGGTGTAGAACCAAAAAATACAAAAAAAAAAAAAAATCCTGAAAAAATGGTCACCCTTATGAAAAATTGGTAAACAGGTGTCTTGGTGACAACAAAAAAATCAAAAAATCAAAAAATGCAAAAAAATCAGAAAAAGGATTGAAAATAGTATAGAAAAAAATCATCCTCTAGTGAAAACCACTTCGGTGGCGCTTTGGACAAGTACCTCGGTGAAAACCTGGCGAACAGGTGCCAAGCATAAATAAAGCACTCTCCATCCATCGGTATCTTCATGGCTTACTCGACACACTCGCTTATCCATTACATTCCATCTATCCTTCCACCATCCGTTCGCATCTGTACCATAGCTTTATCTTGTGTTCGTATCATGTTCCACCCTAGTACTACTTGGCACATTCCTAAGGTCAGATTGTCTTGCCTATATCAAAGTAGTCTATCACATCACGCTGCGGGCATGTTCCTGTACCTGCATCAGATCGGATTCGTGTATATTCTTGTGATCTTCCTTAAAAATAAAAAAATCCAAAAACACTAGAAAATTAAAAAATCCAAAACATCCAAATCATATCAAAATCCAAAACATGTCGAAAATCCAACAAATTCAAAAAATCAAGTCAGTAGAGTCATCATTTGACTGAACTACGTCATCTCTGAGCTTGAATGTAGGCAAGGTTGATCTATGATCATCCCCCGAGACATTTTAGGTCAGTCCTTTAGGTGTCCATCACAATGGCAATCCGCTTGCCCATGTATCTCATAAGTAATCAAGTCTATCATCAGTCGAACTACGTGGTCTCTGCGTGTATAATGTAGAAAAGGATAATTTATTGATCAGCTCCTGAAACCCCTAGGATAGGTCTTTGAGCTAGTCTCTTGGTCATAAATCTCAAAAATACCAAAAACATTGAAAAGCTCAAAATCCCAAAAACATCCAAATACCTAAAAAAACCCAAAAAGGTGCATCCGTTTCATCTCGCTTTCACCCGCAATAATCATCATTCCTAATAAATCAATCCTCAAATTCATCCTTTGGTGAGGCAATTAAAAGTAAGTCTAGCAGGTTCTAAAGTGAACGCCAAATCGTCAAAAGTCTTAAGTCTAGGTCAGTAAGTCAACAAGTTGATCAACTCAAAGTATCAATAGCTTATCATCCAATCAAAATCTCATCATGACCCGATCACAACATGTCCTAGGAATGCGACCTTCCTGTGATGGACATCAATATTAGACATCACCGTATTTTAGTCTTGGCTAGCGGTATGAAGAACAATAGCTTGCTTGTTTACTTTATCTATGGTTTGGATTTATCTTATTGCGCTCATTCCAAGGACCTCTCGATGATGTCTAGACAAAAATATTTAGAGGGAAAGGAATGGGGAAACAATCAATATATTTTTATCTGTTGTGCTTGTTGGATATTCTTCTAAAATAACTTCGTCATGCGTGCTTTGTTTGGTTTGTAGGGATAGTGTTCTAGATGTCTTGTTGACCACATTGAAAGACTTGATTTTCTATGTTTTGGTCCGAGATGTGTAGAATATTTGAACTATATTCTGAATAAGGTTTCGTATGTCAAGTGTGAACATGAATACTCCTATCTGATTGTCAAGTCAAATTCCATCACACTAGGTACAACACCATCTTGGTTCTTTATATATCTTGATGATACATCGTACCTAAGTGTGTTATCAAACATAAAGTAATTGGCTCTTTTAAAATCCTAAGTCATGGTAAGAAAATCATCATCATCGGTTCTAATAAAAATGACTTGTTGAATCTCTTTTCTTCTATCTTCTTTCCACACTAATAGGGTACCATGAGAGTTAATTAGATCTTTGCTAATGCATCCATCCTACATTTGCAAATCATCAACATAAATGCATATCATATAATTTGGGTCATACTATCTGACATTCTCATCATTTTAAGTTATGAAGAATAATATAAATTTGTTATTCTAAGCATCCTAAGAAATCATTGCATATCATACATCATGATTTTGCATAAGGAAAAAAATTAAATATCATTATCACTCATAATGCATCACATGAATCATTAGTGGCATAATATAAATCATTTGCATATCATAACTACATCCATACATTTTTTACCATAAAATGCATAGAAAAATACAAAAATAAATGCATCCATAATCACTGCATCATATCATACAACATATCACCGAACATATGAAACTACTATGCATCCATACATCATAAGACATCTCATAATAAAAACATCTCATATATATCATCAAAATGTACAACTATCATGGTACACAAATCAGATCAAGTGTATAAATCAAAGTACATGATACAATAGAGGCAATAATTAGAGCCCATAAACCAAAAAATGAATGACTACCTGTGATCAAGGGCTAGCCCTGCTGGCTGTGCCCCTCCCCCTCTGGTCTCTCACCATGGTCCTTGGGAGGCCTCATCCCTGTCTGTTGAGAAATATATGGTACCCAACCGATTGGTGGTACTACCTACTTGTAATGGTGCCGATAGTACTCAACCTCTCTCACCATCTCTCGATATGCACTCAAGGATACTATCCTACCCTATGATGAGGAGGCCATGCTCTCTAGCTATCTCCATAGACCTATCTCTTGATCTCTCTCAGAGCAAGCTTGGTCCCTCTCTACTGTCACTATGAAAACCTGTTGTCGGGCATGATCTCTCTCTGCAATAAATATTTGTACTTGACCTTTTAATTTCTAGATCAGGGCATCTCTGTGGTCCAGCTTCCTTGGTGACTACTTCTGTGGGACCTCTTTGTCCCCATCTCTGGGTTGATCATCTTGTGGAGGGGTCTCATGGAACTCTACTTGTGGCAGTGTAGGTGCTCGCGGTGGTGTCTGCACTCGTCGTGGTGTGCGCTGTGCTTGATCTTTGGGTGGTGTCTAATGAGGAGGTGGTCCACCTCCTCCTATGTCTCCTTCCCCATACCTATCACCGTCACCCCTGCCTCCCTGTCCCCTGCCATTGCTAGCTGACCTGCCTCTCAATCTCCACTGTGGGTGTACCGTACCTGGAACTGTCAATCTAAGAGGAGGCCTAAACCAATCTTTGTACGCTTGAGTCACCCCTATATCTGGTGGCCCCTGATCATATGGCCACTACCTGGATACTACATGTCTAAATGAGGCTACTACCTCTGGTGCTAGAATGGGCTGGCCCCATGCTATCTCTCTAGTGGTACGGGCGAAGATTGCCATGTACTGATCATTTGGCATGTCCCGAGTCTCACCAAACTATCAGGCCACTCTATCAGAGAGGTAGTGCTCTATCATAGTGTGCTCTCTACCCTGCATCCATCTATCCTGTCAGGCAAAAAAAACTACTCTGTATCATCATACCAAGGGCCTATGCTGAGCCAGGACCTCCAAACAAACTCTCTTATCTCATCTAGAACTCATCACCAATGGGCGATGCCACCTGTACCTATGTGAGTGAAGGTGATCTAGGCTCCACCATATTGCCAGACAATTGGATCATCTATATCTAATACCATCAGTGTGGCCTATGGACGAAGCACTGAAATCTGCTCCCATGCCCAGATGTGTAGTAATGTAACCCACACCCTGATGGCCCTACTGCCAAGGTAGGTGAACTCATGAATATATTGATATAAAGAGGCCAAGATCACTGGGCCCCAAGAAAAAAATTTGTGTGGACGACCATTTGCTCCCATGCCAATCCCCAGCCTGGACAAAAATATCGGCCCCAACAATCTGGTGCCACGAGACCTGAAATGATGGCTGCAACAATCAATTTGTAGATGGGCACTACGCCCCGGTACCTCTCTAAATCGATATGTCCCTCAGAAAAATGGATCTCATCAAGACCCATCATGTCGTAACAAACGTCCCTCCCAACATTTGGATCATAGATCACCCTCGCTCTATGAATAGGCAGTCGTAGGATGCACCAGACATCCTCGAGTGTAATAGTAGCCTCGCCAGTGGGAAGGTGGAAGGAGGAGGTCTCACTATCCCACCGCTCTACCAAGGCTGTCATCATCCCCAAATGGGTCTGAATAGGAAGAACGTATGCAAAAAACCAAAGGCCGAGAGCACCAAGCTTCCCCTGAAGAAATACATGCATACCCTACAATCTCCACAAGACCGGGCATTTGTGCTCCTTCGAGTGCAGTACCTCAAGGTCCTCCTACACAAGGGAAACCATCGCGTCAAGTTTTTTAAAAAATCGAGATCCCACACCAAGTTTTCACACTTGAAATAGAAAATGTGGTGCAGTTTGAAAAGTTCCAAACTACGTCACTGCAGTAAAGTTTGCTAACCCTTAGGTCCTAAAATTAGCCACACAGTGCTATTTGCACATGCGACTGAATTTGCACCTAAACCCTAATTCCAAAATGCACCGTGCGTTTCTCTTTGCACATGCGGCCTAGTTTGAACAAAAACCCTAATTTCCTAAATGGCTCACTACGACGCTATTCGTGCATGCGGTGCTCTTTGAGGCCACACGACGTCGATTAAGCATTTGTAGTAGTGCTATTTAGCACCGCTTGAATTTTGACTAACTTTGACCCTAATTAATGCACGTAAAATGATATAATGAAAGTAGAGATAGGGGTACATACCACGGGTCTTGCACCGGCTGGCCGCTAGTGCACTCGTACCCTCTCTGACACGTGCCAGGGATGCTGTTGTTGCACCATCTCAATCAAGACCCATAGCTCAAATGTAAAAAATTTCAAAGGCTAAAGTGTGAAAGTGATTTGAAAGTGACCCCTCAAGGACTATTTAAGCCTGAAAATTAGGGTTTTTTGACCTAATGTGACCATCCAGCTAGTGTTTTGGTTCCTCGATCCCGTTTTTGCCTGGTTGAGGGCCATTTTGCTTCTTTTTTGGTGTTCTAACACGTTTTTTGGCATCCTGGGGCATTTTTGACCCTTCAAGCGCCTTGTCCTCTTTTTTCACGAGATCACCCAAATATCCAAAATTTTCATCCAATCTCTCGAGGGGGCAATATACGAGCATAATCCTTCTCGTTGGGGCATCTAAAAATTGAGAAAATTCTTAAACTTTGATCACAATAGTTTATTCTTTGAACCAATACAAGTGTATTGCTTCAAAGAGGGGCAAAATGTAGACATGGAAAATTGAACAACACACTTGATCCTAACTACTAACATCATTTCATCTCGAATCACCTTTTCATCTTGTTATCACTTTTTATCCCTTAATTAAATAAATCATTATTTATCTGATTAAATCATTCTTCCTTGTTGATTAAATTAATCAATTTAATTTAATTAACCCTAAGTCTCTTTTTATTTAAATAAGTCACCTTATTTAAATTAAATCTCTAAAGTATTCTTATTAATTTGAATAAATTAAACCTTATTTAATTTAATCTAACATTATCTCCTTTATTTAAATAGATCAAATCATTTATTTAATTAAATCTTTCTTCTCAATTTCTGATTTAAATCAACTCATAAATTTAAGTCTAAATTGTCACATCCCATAATCTCTCATATATTTAATTAACCTATGATTAATTTAATCCTAATCCATGTCACATCCTCTAGAGAATGCAACTTGCACAATAAATCATTTATTAAATACCTATTTTCTCTCAACATGGAATAAAGAGGGGGATATTCTTCCAAGTTTGAAAATCCATCCAAGTGGATTTATACATCCAACAAGACATTCATTCCTCTTACATGTCCTTGTGCATTGAGCCAAGTGGCATTTAAGCCATTTTTCTTCCCTCTTCACCAAGTCATTTCACAAATTTGAAATCGACCTAATAACATTTATTGGCTCATTCATCAAAATGTGCACAACCTTCACTCATTCACATCTTGACAAGTGGCACTTGGCCATTGGATGTTGAATGATCCCACATTACTCAATCTTGCCCATTATTCCAATTTTGAAAATAAATAAGAGGCTCTTCTCTTCAATCTTCATCCACAATCCAAGAAAGTCTACTATACTTCATTTCATCCATAATTTGAGAGTAAAGTCATTATCTTCACATTGAGAGCAAATTCACATTTTTTCTTTAGTATTTTTCATCACCATAGCTAGGTTATTGTAGGTTTTGTCAAGAAATCATCTTGTTCTTCATCAACAAAGTGGATCAATCTCCATCAAATCATCAAGCTTACAAAGGAGTTGGGAAAGGGCCAATTTCTACACATAATTGGCACCAATTCCCCCATGGGATTAAGTGTTTGCATTGCTTGAATAGGATTTAACTTAGTTTCTTATTTTTTCTTTATTTCATTTCCTATTTTGAGTATTGCTAATGAATTTCATGGGGAATCCTTGTTCTTACTTGCATTGGAATCTAATATTGTGTTTGTTTTCTATGTTTGTGTAGGTATAGGATGGGGGTTCACACCTTCTCTCGACACTTCTCCTACTGTTGTTAGTTTGGAGTCCTTATATCAAGATGATAGTTCTTCAGAGGATCATAATCCTTTAGATCATGATGAGGAGTATTCTTCCTTCACTTTAGATGATGATAGTGATCATGAGGATGCACATAGTTCATCTTCAGAGGATGATGATTCTCCTTTTGATTCTATTCCTCCAATCGTAGGGCCTCTTTGGGCTTGTCATAAATTGTTGTTAGAATGGGATTGGGTAGGGGATCCTTCAAATCATAGGAGAACAAGATCACAGTTTCAAGATGCTCCCCATGTCTTCCTTGCTTCAGCTTCTGATCCATATAATTTTTAGGAAGTTTTCGGTGTCCCTGAGTGGGATGCAACCATGTTTGAAGAGTTCAATTCTTTGGAGAGGAACCACACTTGGTATCTTGTCCCACTTCCTAATGGAAGGAATTTTTTTCAATGAAAGTAGGCCTATCAAAAAAAATATGCAATAGATCGGTCAGTTGACAAGCATATGCCACACTTGGTATCTTGTCCCACTTCCTAATGGAAGGAATTTTTTTCAATGAAAGTAGGTCTATCAAAAAAAAAATGCAATGGATGGATCAGTTGACAAGCATAAGGCTCACCTAGTTGCCAAAGGCTTCTCCCAAGTTCCAAGGATTGACTACTCTAAGAATTTTGCACTAGTCACCAAAATGAATTCCATCCAATTTGTTCTTACTATCACTATAGCACATAGATGGTATGCTCATAAGATGTATGTGAAGAGTTCTTTTCTTCATGGTGATCTTCAGGGGGAGATATACATGGAGTAACCACAAGGGTTCGTTCAGGATCCTTCACTTATGTGTCATCTTTGAAAGTCTTTCTATGGCCTTAAACAAGCCCCTCGAGCTTGGTACGCTAAGATGGGATCCTTCCTTCTAAAAGTGGGGTTCACTTGATGCTATTTTAATCCTAATGTGTACATATTGTAGTAGTATGATACTCATACCTTCCTGGTTCTCTACGTCGATAACTTGTTGATCACAAGAAGTCATTGATCCACCATTCGAGTAGTGAAAACCACCATTAATGGTTAGTTTTAGATGTTTGACTCGAGCTTGTTACACTACTTAGGGATTGAGATCACTCAATCTTCCTCAGGTATCACTCTTGCATAGTCTAAGTATGCACTTGACATGCTCCAAAGGTTTCACATGGCTAATTGTAAGCCTGGACCAACTCCATTCTTGTCAAGGGTCAAACTTGAGGCTAATTGTTCTTCACCCTTGGTTGATAGCACTTTGTATCAAAAGCTTGTTGGTAGTATCATATACTTGACTCATATGAGGTCCAAAATTTCGTATGTAGTAGGCATGGTCTCTTGATTCATGTAGGAGCCACTTGAGTTGCATTAGAAAACAACTAAGTAGATTATTCACTATATCAAGGGTACTCATAATTATGGGATTCATTATGCAACATGTGTGGATTTTGAGTTGGTGGGACACATAGATTCAAATTGGGTAGGTGGTTCTCAGGATTGTAAGTCTACTTTAGAGTATTGCTTCTCCCTTGGTTCCAGTCCAATTTGTTGGTCAAGATAGAAGCAGTCTACTATTTCTCTCTCATCTACATAGGCTGAGTATATAGGAGTGGTTAATGCTACTACCGAGGCCATCTAGATTCAAAAAATTCTCACTGAGTTTGACATTCCCTTTCAAAATCCCATAGTTATCTATTGTGACAACCAGAGTGCAATTTAGATCTCTCAAAATTTGGTCCATCATTAGTAGACCAAACACATCGAGATCCATATGCACTACATTTGGGAGATGATTCATTTAGAGATCATTGATCTCAAGTATTGTTTGACATTAGATCATACTACAAAAATATTCACTAAACCCTTCACTGAGAGAAAATTCCTTTATTTGTGAGCTTTTCTTGGGGTGTGGTTGGTGTCCTCTTTGGGGGGCTACTTAGTCCTCCTCTTCTTCTTCTCTCTCTATTTGTGGGGGGGATTCTTCTTATTTGGGGAGGGGGGGGGAATTTGATATGTACATGGGTATCTAACATGGCCTCATTTTTCAAAACCCATCATATTTTACATCCTCCTAATCTGTGCTTAAGGGGGTGTTGGTGTAGGTTTTTATTTTCTTAGTGGTTTGATTTATTTTCCCTTAGTCATAGGTTTTTCGTACACTTTTATTAAGATTTATTAGGATAATAAAGTTAGTGTATTACTAGGAGATAAGTGCGTGGTGTCCCCCTTCCTTAAACGGTGGAACACTTTCCACTTTTATCGACATCCTCCAGTTTTGGTGGTCCATATCCACTTTTTATGGTTGACTCTTATTGATTGGATTTTCCACCTACATTCTCTCCTTAGTTCTATATAAACTCACTACCTAGCTTGTATTCATTCATATTTTATGCATCTTTCATTATATTTTTTCAGCTTGAAAACTCTTAATGGAATTCTATCACATCAATATTGCATAATCTCTCGGGGTCCTGGTTTGCACTCTTTATGTTATTCCAGTATATGTAACTTTGATTTTCTCTTAAAAATTTCCTTGGGTTATTCAATCTATTTTAGATTTCTAATAGGTATTTATGATATATGGTAGAGATAGTCATCATGTATATGTGACATATGCTAGAGTTAGTCACTATGTATATGTGGCCTATGTTGGAGCTAGTCATGGTGTATATGTGATGTATGTTGGAGCTAGTCACGATGTATATGTGACTTATATTGGAGCTAGTCACTATGTATATGTGACATATGATGGAGCTAGTTGTTGTGTATATGTGATATATGTTGGAGCTAATCACTATGTATATGTGATGTATGCGGGAATCAATCACTTTGTATATGTGATGTGTATGAGCTAGTCACTTTGTGTATATGTGATGTATTCTCAAGTCACTCCTTATGGGAATTGGAGAATTATGGAATGGTTATTGGAACATGTTTGGCATTGCATCAAAAGATCAACCTGTTAATGCTCGATACAAATACTAAAGATAAACGAATCCATGAGAGGCGGTTAGTCCATATCCCGAATCTGAAGGGAGACATTGGTGATTAGTCAAAAAATCCCCCCTCAACATCAATCAAGGGGATTGAAATATGTGACTTTACTCTGATACAATTTTTTGGAACACGTTTGTCATTACGTCAAAACATTGACTTGTTAACGCCCGATACAAATGCCAGAGATAAACAGATCCACAAGGGGTGGTTAGTCCATATCTTGAATTTGAAGGGAGATATTGGTGATTATTCCAACAATGAATCTACGTGTTTGTGTATAATTATGCACATATTGATTGGTAATGTTTGGTATGGAACCAACACTTGATGGTAAATAGTTATCATTATATTATGATTGGACTAAGTTTTATAAATAGTAATGGTTTAAAGGTGAGATCAAAGATCTCATACATGAGGAGAGAATGAACTCTCTCTAACTATGGTGAGTGAACTAAAAATATGATGATTCCTATGAAGAGATACGTAGGTAGGTTCTTTAAGCACAAATGGTAGAAAAAATCCTAAGTTGTAGGGGAAATTTCTAGCCCCACCTCAATTTCACCTGCTCAAATATGTAGTCCTAAAAGGTAGGGGTTGCTCTTTTTCAAGAAAAGATTCCAATTAATCCTGTAGCATATATTTTTTTCCCTTCATGAGACCCCCTCCTCCATGAAAATAGATCCTGAAGCCCGCCCATGGGACCACACTCTTATATGCAGACTTAATATAAAAAATATTTTTATTTGAGAAAAAAATCGACTTGTTATTTGAAAAAAAACCCCTTATTTGGGTTTTAAAAAATATATATTTATTTGCACAATGTATTTTTTGAGATGCATGTTAGATTTGTTACAAATTAATTAAAAAAAAATCAAGTTCCTCACAACTGCTAAAATCTATAAACTATATTAACATGCTAAATACATTTTATATAAAATGACTGAAAAAAAGAGATTAATTAAAATCTATAAACTAAAATTACAAAAAAACTTTAAAAACCTAGTTTCTTGCATAGTAAAATCTAGCAAGGTTAGAAAAAAACTATTGAATTAAAAAAACAAAAATTCAAGTAAAATTATTCTCTCAAGAGTGTGCCTACAAGGTGAGTGTTCCAAAAAATGGTAAACCTTCAACAATGTAGCTCAAAGAAGGACTATAACACCTTGCTTTGCTACCATGAAAGGAATAATGAAATGAAATAAAGAAAATTACTAATCCAAGAGTTATTGTTTGAAGGAAAAGTTTACCATTCAATATGAAAACCAAGAGCAAGCACACCAAATATCCAAGAGGAGAGAAAATATTTTATAAGGGAAAAACATGGAAAACCCCCTATATTATGAAGATGACATAACGCCTAAAGAAGATTACAATGAGAGAGAGTGAGAGAGATATTACACATAGAATGTTAATAAATGAGAGAGCACCTCAGTAAATAGAGGTGAGAAAAGAGTTACATAAGTAACTCCCAATCTTATGCATGCCACCTTTCATCCTATGTGTGTGCAAGGTGTCAATATCCTCATAAGGAGGAGGCTACATCTAAGCCTTACTATTCCTCCAAAGAGGAGTTATAAAAATGAGTCATCCTCAAACATGTGTGAGGATACTCAAATAAGACAAAGGACTTGTAGGGACTCCCTTGAAATATTCCTACAAGTATTTAAATAATATAAATAATATAAATAATCTTTACCTAAATAAGGATTAATTTTTAGCAAAAATAAATATAAATAAATACCATGTGTGGCATGTCAATTGCATAATCAAGAGACAAAGGTTAACCATGAAGAGGATGAGGACATTGACAATGAGATAGACACATGAAATATAATATAAATGAATGAATGGAAGTTGTTACCACAAGTGGGCCTTGATAGTGGTGGAAGCTTAAATTACTTTAAAATGCTTGGTAGATATTTTGACAATATCAAAAATAGAGTGAACATATTGTAGCCCCACATTTACATGATACCACACAACATTTCATAAGCACAAAAAAGATATCCCAATAAGGTGACTAGTCCACGATATAATTGAATGATCCACCATATGCAATATATCCCAAATAGAAACTAGCATTTACCATTAATAAAAGAACACTATAACAATAATATCTTCAAGAAACCCTTACATATGATCATTCAAGGAATAGTAGATATAGAAAAATCATATCTAATTCATTGTATCAAGAATTTAGTCTAGGGTTTGTTGGAATATTGTTATTGATGTCAAAGGCATATGGATAAGATTGTTGGCAAGATTATTGTCATTGATGTCATGATGATTTGATTAAATTTGAAGGAAAATTTAGTGCAAGGTTGGAAGATATATACTTGGTCAAAGACATCGTTATCAATAAAGATATGAGTCATACACAAATACCTAAAAGAGTTGAGGATGCAAAGATAACAAAGAAAAAAATAAATTAATATTTTCAAAGGTGGTCGAATTTACCTTACTCACAAAAGATTTTACATATATAAATAACATCCAGATGAAAGATTATTATGAGTGATTAAAAAGTTTAAAGAACAACAAATTAAAAGTAATATTTAATTAAGTTATGTTGGTCAACTTGCCTATTGGTATGCCCAAGAAAAATTCATCTAAAGTTAATGATGACAGATATTTTTGAGAGATGTTCAAAGATATATAAATATTAATGTAATCAGCCATAACGTATTACTTATGTTTAGTTAGTAAAGAGGAACAATTAACAATCAAAGGTGCAAAAATTCATAATGGAAAGGCAAAGATCAAGCATTAGGAATTATTAACCAAAGGACACATTCTTTGGTGAAGTTGTCTCCCTTTTGTTGAATCTCTATTGTGCTAATTTGTCCTTGATGACAATTTATTTTACAGTCTGGCATCTTGGTGTTAGTTTACTCAGTTGATCTGCTTTTCTGATTGGCATATTTACTTCTCTTTTGATACTATATTTGGTGGCACTGATATCTTGACTCCATGTGTAGATCTTGGTTGAGGTATTCTGGTTACTGGTATATGTTCCATTGATCAGGTGACATGTTTCTGTATTGATAATATGTGCTACAGTGATTCTCTTGTTTACATGTCTTTGGCATGTTCAGTTTTCTACAGGTTGCTTTTCAGTTTTAAGAAAACCCTATCGGGTTTCCTTAATCAACTGATAATGGTTTATGGTATGTGAAATGGCATTATGAATTTAACATGCAAAATTAGTCTTCATTACATCATATGTCATTGGACATTATTTGGTAAGGCCGTAGACTTTAAAGGGAATTATGAGTTCATACATTATCAAGGTCTTACCGCGGTACCGCTGGCAGTTAAGCCAGTGACCGCGGTAGTGTGGTGAAAGTGGTTAGCGACATGCAAGGCAGCTACCGCTATACCACGGGCAATCAGAAAAGTAATCGTGATAGTGCGGTGAAAGCGGCTAGTGGCATGCAAGACATCTACCGCTATACCGCGGGTAGTCAGAAGGGTAATCACAGTAGTGTGGTGGAAGCGGTTAGTAGTTTGCAAGGCAACTACCGCTATTCCGCGGGTAGTCAGAAGGGTAACCATGGTAGTGCAATAGAAGCGGTTAGTGGCTTGCAAGGCAGCTACCGCTATAGCGTGGGTAGTCAGATGGGAGCCTGTGGTTGAGCGGTAAGGAAGCGGATGTCAAATGGTATAAAGAGTTTTTGATTTATTAATCTCTATCCTTTCAGATTCCAAATGATTATCATTTTGTGTAAAGGAATTCGATTGATTGTTTTAGAAGTTTAGGTCATATTTTCTCTTCTCTTGCAAGAAGAATTTGGAACCCTATTCTGGCCATCGACATGGAATCTCACTCTCAGTCGTTTCACTATGTAATTGACTCATTTTCTACAAATCTTGAACAACGAATGGGGAAGCTTGAAAGACCATCACCATGGTCGTTTCTCTTTTTCAGGTTCTTGGCATCAGGTGAATGCTTGAAATAGAAAAGTGGCACGGGTTGCTCAGCTTAGCTGCAAATCTGGTAAACTCTTTTGTGACATCAACTCCATCACTATTCTCAGGTTATCATGACAATTTTAAAGGGATATTGATTTCAGTTTGTGGGTAATGATAAAATCTTTGAAACTCTTCAGATCCTTAGCTAAATATTTGATAACTACTCTTAAATGCATGATTTCGGTTATGGAAGCTTTGTTCTTTCAGTTACTTCTTTTTACAATGTTTTTTCAGTGGCCATTATTTGAAAATTGCATGCATGCTTTCATGCTGTTTGGTTAAAGCACAGTTTGTGCAGGCTGCTTGAGAGGACAATTTTCCAGTCTGCCTTCTAAATTTGCGCAATAGTTGAGTATTCCCATCAGAAGACCTTATTCAGATTGATCCTTCCCACATGATCATGGTAACATCTGGCACTGTTGCTCGCAAGTAGCATGGTAACCTGATAATAATCTTTGAGTAATTCTTTGAAAGTGAAAAACGAGCAACTGTTGTAACCTTTCATGGAATGTAATGATGTAAAATGTAAAAAGAGGAAAATAGAGAGATTAGGGCTTAATCATTACTAAAAAACCTGTAAAGACAAAAGATAACAGCAGTGCAAAACATAAGATCTTGGTATGAGATATAGGGTTTGATTTTTTCCAGAGAAAAACAGATAGGAAAATACAGCATGTTAACTGTTTTTGAAAAGTATCATGAAAAATGTATGAAATAGAGTGTGAGCAAAAGAAATTTGGACACACCATTGGTAATACAATTTGATGAGAAGTTGTATTGAGACTATAACAAGATTTTCCTCAAGTTGTCTTAAGGCTTGATAATGTGTGGAACTCTGAAGTGTCACAATTGACATTTGAGAATTCTACACATTGTCTATCAAGAGGTACTTGACAGAAATCAGGGAAACAAAGAGACCCTTTGTATCATTGTATGTTCTATTGAAAAACATAAAAGGGGTTGGTGCTCCTTGAGATTGGTGTCTCTAAAAAGAGGGGTTGGTGCTCAGAAACTAGCCTATGAGGCATTGTCAAAAATGATTATTGAAATGAAAGCTTGAAAAAGGAAACAGGTCCAGGAGTGGTTTTTCTACCCCAAGAAGGTTTTCCACTTGACATATCTTGTATCTATTTGAGTATCTATGGTTCATTTGATCCAATTATTTAATGATTTAAATTGCTATGTTTTACTATTCTCATTTCAGTTTATGTGATTGCATTCAATACATGAATGAGTTTATCATTGATAAATGAGAGCATACATCTGGTTTATTTCAGTTTTAGTTAAATTTGGTAAAGAAGTTAATAACACTGATTCAACCCCCCCCTCTCAGTGTCTTTTCACTCCAATACCTTTGTGATGAAGTTTGTCCTTTAAAGAAGTCACCTCTCTTGAGTTATTTGGGTTTGGTATAAAAGGAGATAAAATGGTGATTGGAAAATAAATTTTCAATGCAAGATCCTTTAGAATGAAGGAAAATCTAGGGAAGATCTAGAGAAATATTTATTGTAGCAGATTATGTGAAGGAAGAACACATGTGATGAACAATAACACAAATAAATTTCAAGGAGATAAAAGCATGGTATAATGAAGCATATTGGAGATAATTTTTGAGTAGACCCAAAGAGAGTTTTTAAGTAGAAGTTATAGCAGAGTTATAAGAAAATTGTTCAAGATGTTATAGTAGAGTTATGAGTAGATTGTTAAAGATGTTATACCAGAATTTATGAGCAAGTTATGCGTATGAGATTAATGTGAGAGATATATGAAAAATAGAAATGTCCATCATACATTGAAGGAGTAGTTTTCAATAAGCAGAAGAGGTTGGTGCCTCATATCAAAGAGATTGGTGTCTCTTATTGAGTTGGTGATTTGTTGCAGGGATTGGTGTCTCTAGTGGGTTGGTGCCTACAAAGTTTGTAAGAAGAATTTTATATAAGCAATATTTTTTTCGTGGTTTTCTCCTGAAAGGGTTTTCATGTAAATCATGTGTTCTTGTTATTGATATTGTTCAATTGATGTTATTGTGATTGTTAAGTTGAAAATTTAAAAGATTGTATTATATTGATTTACCCCCCTCTCAATATAATCATGTGTTCATCAATTGGTATTATAGTGGGTTCCTTCAAAGATTTCTAACCAGTTGAAGGTAGATCTTGAGAGCACACATGGAAGGTGAAGACAACTTTGTGAGTGAACTAAAAGAAGAGATGGATTTAGAAGAATAAGAATATGAAAAAGATGAAGGAGAAGTTGATTTAGAAGAACTTACTTGTGCCTTAAGTGAAATAAAGATTCTTAGGAAGAAGAATTTGAAGCAAAAATAATAGCTTCAAGAGCACTATGAATCTAAGGCTAAAATATCACAAAATATTAAAGAGTCAGAGGAGATGATCATCAATTTGAAAATTCAATTTGAAGAAGCTAAAAATATTGAAGAAGATGTGAGAATCCAGTTGAAGACAAAAGAAGAAAATTGTGAGAGGTTAGACTTTGAAATTGTTTCCTTGAGAAAGAAATTAGAAGAAATAACCACTAAGCTATACAAGAGTCTCAATTTTGGAAAGAGTATTGAGATCTTGGATGATATTATAAATGGGAAGAGGTCACTATTTACAAAGACGGGTCCTAGTTATGAAGAAAAGGAAGACCAAGTTCCCAAAGGCCCATCAAAGAAGGAAAATGAGGAAAAAACATCTTATAGATGCTCTAAAAAGTCCCATCAGTAAGAAGAAAGGAAATAAAGTCTTGCAGAAAACAAGTGCTCCTCCAAAAGGCAAAAAGGAAAAATTCAAAAAGTTGTTTCCTCCAAGGCAGACACATACAACTAGGTTCAAACATTCTATCTATGGTTATTTATTTTTATGTAATCATTTTGGTCATAGAGTAGGAGATTGTAGAACACATTCAATTTTAGTTGGTACAAGAATAAAAGTCCTTATTCTCAAGTAGGAACTAAAATTCATGTGCTCCTTTTATAAACTACAATGTTATATGCTATAAGTGCAAAAATTATGGACATATAGCACACTTTTATAGTAGTTTTTTGAAACCACCTAGACAACACAAGATGGAGGATACCATGGAAAAAAGGGAAAGTCTATAAAATTTTAGAAAATAAAGGAAGAGCAAGATAATAAAAAGCTTGTGTGCATTGCATTTCATGCTCAAGAGATACCGCTAAGTTCATAAGGAGAAGTATGAATTCAAGGGGAACTAATCATTGTTTATATTTCAGCTCTAAGGAGAAGACAATTCAAGATAGATCAAATAATGCATATTATATATGAGGGTAATGAAGCATCTCAGTGCCATTGACTTAAAAAAAGGGGAGAGTTATAAGAAATAGAGACAGGGTGAGTTTTCTTTGTGAAAGTACTAAATTTCCATTTTCCATTGATATCAAAGGGGGAGAGATACAAAAAGGGGGATCAATAGAGATAGGGGGAGCATTATGTTCATACTAAATTCACAAATGGTTTGATTGCAAGGTTGAAATCAATGAAAAAGGGGGAGATTGTTGGAATATTGCCATTGATGTTGAAGATGTATGGGCAAGATTGTTGACAAGATTATTGTCATTAATTTCAAAGTATTAAATTATCATTGATGTCACGACGATTTGATTAAATTTGAAGGAAAATTTAGAGCAAGGATGGAAGATATAGAGTCAATTGAAGGTATCATTATTGACAAAGATATGAACTTCATACAAAAATGACTAAAACGGTTGAGGATGCACATATAGCGAAGACAAAGTTAAACTAATATTTTCAAAAGTGGTTGACTTTATCTTAGTCACAAAATTGTTTACATATACAAATATAATCCAAGTCAAAGCTTATTATGAGTGATTAAAAAGTTTAAATAACAACACATTAATTTAGTAATATTTAATTATTATGTTGGCCAACTTGTCTATTTGTGCCTAAGACAAAGTGATCTAAAGCTAATGATGACCAACCTTTTTGAGAGATGTTCAAAGACATATAAATATTGATGTAATCGCCCAAGAAGTATTACTTATCTTTAGTTAGTAAAGTGGAAAAATTAACAATAAAAGGTGTAGTGTTCAAGAATTATGAAGTATTAGCAAAAGGAAATGTTCTTTGGTGAAGTCGCCTCCCTTTGTGACGAAGTATGTACTTTAAAGGAGTCGCCTCTCTTAAGGTATTTGGGTTTGGTATAAAAGTAGATAAAATGGTGATTGAAAAAGCAAGTGTTTCAATGTAAAATAATTTAGAATGAAGGAAAAAATAGGGTAGATATAGAGAAAGCTTTATTGTAGCAGATTTTGTGAAGGAATAATTTACGTGTTGAATAATAACACAAGAAGATTTCAAGAAGGAGATAAAATTATGGTATAACATGAAGCATATTGGAGATAATTTTCAAGTAGAGCTAAATGATGCAGAGGCAAGGTGCTGAAATATTTTTTTATGTCAATACAAAGGTTTCTACACAATCTCAAAGGTTGATCATTCAAAAGTCTCCTATCGGCAACTTTCATACTAGTTTACCCTTGTAGCACTCAAAACCCAGTTTAGGCCAATTTCCACACAACCTTGCCAAAACACTTAATAACTAAAGGATGGATTAATATACCCTTTTTAGGGTTACACAACATACCCAAGAATCAAGGGTTATTGTTTTGGACCAACATAGAATTTTAATACATCTACCTGGTTCTAGGCTTCACAATTAGGCCTATTTTCCAAAGGAATTACCCTTCCAACAATGGATACTCACCAAAACACCTTGGAAAGTATTAGGTGATGGTTCCAAACCTCAAATTTTGATAATGGTTTTCTTCTACAGGGACTCTAACCCTTTGCTCCAAGAAACCCTCCTAAACTCTCTCAAAACCAAGGGTTTTGTTGGTTTTCATGGCTCCAAGCTTAGAAAATCTCAAGGACCCCTCAAAAACTCCACAAAACACCTGAAAAGATTCAATAAACCCTCACATGCCCAATACATTCATTGGTTCTCAGATTCACCACTGAGGTTTCTCATCTTCATGGCCAAATTACCCCTGATCAACACTAAAACATCACAGTATTGAAAAGTTCCTTCATTCCCTCATCCTCCAAAGTATTCACACACATAACTAATCATGTTACAAGCCAATCCACCAAGCCATAGGGTTAGAACAGTAGGCTGATTGGCTAATAGGTCATAGTGATGCCTTCAAAACCCCAACACAGGAAACATGGTAACTTCTGGATTTGCTGATCCCACGCACACCAAAGATAAATTTAAACCTTCAAAACAGTTGTAAAGAAGGAATTTTTTTTTTCAATCAAATATACAAAGCCTCAAGTCATGACAGACTTGTATGAGCTTGTGCAAAGCAAGGAAAGTTTAGGAAAATCAACAAAAATCAATGATCAACATTTACAAAGTTGTATTTTCTTATTAGCAACTGAACAACAACCTCTCCTTCAAGATATTACAACAATATATCATGTTACCACCTTCAAACTACCTCTTGGGGAATTCAAATACCTTAACCACCCTTTATTTAGATGCTAAGATGACAATTTTGCCAATTTGCCCTTTAATCACTATCCTATTACAACTTATCTTTATAAAAGCCTCTTAACTGATCTATTAAGCCCTCTAATACACTTGCAAGTGGTCATTGAGACCTTATTAAAGGAAAACATAAAACCCCAAATATACACTATACCCTATGCAACCGGATCATATTGCCAACATGGCATAAAATGAACTCATGACATTGAAACCTATTTCTTTATATTTTGCAACTTCCTCGTTGCATATAACTTGAAAGACCTTCAAACCACTTAATGGACCTTCAATGCCAATTCCCTATTTTGTCAAGGTATAGGTGCTCTTGCACCATACACCCCTCCATAGAGAAACTCTTGTCCCAAGAGTGAAAATCTTGTTCTTTGTTTCCACAGTGCTGCTTCAAGCATATCCAGACCTGCCACTTGTCTTGTCCTTACACCTGCAAATAAACAAGAATTAGAAACATAGTGTCCTAGCTTCCTCTTTGCTTCATCTCCATACTTGCACCAACCCATATGTGGTTGCATATTATGTCCTCTTCTTACTGTCCTCAGACCTTTGTTCTTTTGTTCCTTTAGCTCTTCCCTTACTGAAATCATACCTTGTTCACTATCATTTCCCTGTATCACTATTGTAACAGACTCACCAGCCCTTATACCTACAAATTTCATCTGCTCTTCACCATTACTCCTGCTGATAGGACACACAATGGTCCCCACAGTAATCTCAGCCACCTTTGAAAACATTCCACCATGTTTGTCATGCTTATGCATCATCCTTCCTACCTTCTCGTTGACTGTATCAGACCTCGATGTAAAACCATCATTCTCTCCTTGTAAGACCAAACTCCCTATTGTCTTATCAGTATTCACCTTGACTAAATCAGACCTAAGCATTTGTGCTTTCCCTGCCTCTTCCAAAAATAAACTTCGTATTGTCTTAACACCATTTGTAGGTGTTCTCCTCACTGTCACAACTCCACCAACCTGCTCTATACCTACAACCACACCAGACCTGCTGTCCTCAGGCCTTAAAGGTTCCTTATTTCCAAACGACACTACTTTAGACTTACCCTTATCCCTTACACTTGTCTTCAAGGGAAGTAGCTTAAAAGTTTTATCCTCCTTCTTGATGGTGTATATGTTCTCCCAACCATCATATATAGACCTCCTATCAAATTGCCAAGGCCTTCCTAAGAGCACATGACAACAATCCATGGGTAAAATATCACATAGAACCCTATCCTTATATTCTCCAATCTGAAAATCAATATATGCTTACTCTTTTACCACCAAGGTTTGATTATCATTGACCCAAGAGACTCTATAAGGTGCTTCATGAGGTAACTTCTCCAAACTCAACTTGTCCACCATTTCACTAGACACTAGATTATCTTGAGAACCAGAATCAATGACAACTTGACACACCTTACCTTTGCTTTTACATGTAGTTCTGAATAGGCTCCTTCTTTGGCTTGAATCTTCCTCCTTGGATTCTTGCAACATAGTTCTCCTTATCATGAGTGCCTCTCCTTCTTTTGATGTAAGTTTCACTACAGGTGAAGTCACACTTTCTTCATCTTCATGCAATAATTGATTCCTCCTTTCTCCACCATGAGAGCTTGAGCCTTGCTTTTTAGGGCACTTAAAGGCTCGATGTTCAGGCTGATTATAAGTGTAGCACCTCCCTAAGAATTGATAGGAACCTCTTCCTCCACTAAATCTGCCTCTTGAACCTCTCCATCCACCTCTTGAATCAGATTGTTCTTGGTCCTTCTTGTCATCTCCTTGGTCCTCATTGTTTTTCTTTGAACTAGGATTGAACCCCCTTCCTCTAGAGGTATTACCTCTTCCTCTTGCTGCCTTCTCTTGTCTCCTCTTTAGCTTTTCTTCTGCCCTCATTGCCATTTGGAAGCATTTCTCTATAGATTTTGGTGCCATCAAGTTGATTTCATCCTGAATATTGAATCTTAAACCATTCAAGTACCTAGCAGTCATTTCTTCCTCATCTTCTTCATGTTTAGCCCTTATGCTTAGCCTATAAAACTCTTCAGTATATGCTTGTACATCTAACTCCTTTTGTCTAAGATTTTGAAATTTATTAAGTAATTGAATATTGCAATAAAAAGGAAGAAATTTACCTTTGATCTTTGTCTTCATCTTCTCCCAAGAAATGATCTTGCTCTTTCCTTTTCTCTCCCTATCTTCTTGCACAAAATTCCACCATACCAAAGCACGCCCCTTCAGTTTAGTTTTTTCTCTCTTCACCTTGTGGCCTTCATCAACATCTTCACTATAAAAGTAGTTCTCTAAAGCCCCTATCCAATCCAAGAGCTCTTCACTATCAAGTTTTCCTCCATACATAGGCACATCCATTTTTCCATGTCCATCCTTCTTCACAGCTTTCAAAAGCTTCATTTTTCTCACATTATCTGGATCCATTTCCTCTTCTTCACCAGAGGTTCTTCCTCTTTAGAATCACTTTCATCCTAAAGGGTCTCGCCCTTAGCCTTTATTACAACCATCTACCTCTTCAATGTATCTATATCCTTCTCATAATTATCAAGTTTCCTTGCAACAACATTATTTTTAGGAGGCATTTTGTTCCCTCCAACTACCTTCTTCTTCCTACACACAAACTTCAATCTTGATCTTCACAAAGACCTACTCCCTTGTTTTGATACCACTATGATGTAAAGGAAAGGTTCTGAACTCTTTTTTTATGTCAATATAGAGGTTTCTACACAATCTCAAAGGTTGATCATTCAAAAGTTTTCTTTCAACAACTTTCATACTAGTTTACCCTTGTAGCACTCAAAACCCAGTTTAGGCCAATTTCCACACAACCTTTCCAAAAAACTTAATAACTAAAGGATGGATTAAGATACCCTTGTCAGGGTTACACAACATACCCAAGAATTAAGGTTTACTGTTTTGGACCAACATAGACTTTTAATACACCTACCTGGTTCTAGGCTTCACAATTAGGCCTATTTTCCAAAGGAACTACCCTTCCAACAATGGCTACTCACCCAAACACCTTGAAAAGTCTTAGGTGATGGTTCCAAACCTTAGATTTTGATAATGGTTTGCTTCTACAAGGACTCTAACCCTCTACTCAAGAAACCCTCCTAAACTCTCTCAAAACCAAGGGTTTTGTTGGTTTTCATGGCTCCAAGGCTTAGCCAATCTCAAGGACCCCTAAAACACTCCAAAAAAAAACTTGCACAGACTCAATAAACCCTCACATGCCCAATACATTCACTGGTTCTCAGATTCACCACTGTGGTTTCTCATCTTCATGGCCAAATTACCCTTGCTCAACACTAAAACATCACACTATTGCAAATTTCCTTCATTCCCTCATCCTCCAAAGTATTCACACACCTAAATAATCATGTTACAAGCCAATCCACCAAGCCACAGGGTCAGAATAGTAGGCGTATTGGTTAATAGGTCATAGAGATGCCTTCAAAACCCCAACACAGGAAACAGGGTAACTTCTGGATTTTCTAATCCCACACACACCAAAGATGAATTTAAACCTTCAGAACAATTGTGAAGAATGAAAACACATTTTAAATCAAATATACAAAGCCTCAAGTCATGACAGACTTGTATGTGCCTGTGCAAAGCAAGGAAAGTTAAGGAAAATCAACAAAAATCAATGATCAATGTTTACAAAGTTGTATTTTCTTATTAGCAACTGAACAACAACCTCTCCTTCGAGATATTACAGCAATATATCATGTTACCACCTTCAAAATACCTCTTGGGGTGTTCAAATACCATAACCACCCTTTAATTAGATGCTAATATGATAATTTTGCCAATTTTCCCTTTAATCACTATCCTATTACAACTTGTCTTTATAAAAGCCTCTTAACTGATCTATTAAGCCCTATAGCACACTTGCAAGTGGTCATTGAGACCTTATTCAAGGAAAACATAAAAACCCAAATCTACACTATACCCTATGCAATTGGATCATATTGCCAACATGGCATAAAATGAACAACTCATGACATTGAAACCTATTTATTTATATTTTGCAACTTCCTCATTGCATATAACTTGAAATACCTTCAAACCACTTAATGGACCTTCAATGCCAATTCCTTGTTTTGTCAACGTATAGGCGCTCTTGCACCACTAAAGGAATTTCTTGAGTAGACTTGAAGGAATTTTTTGAGTAGGCCCAAAGGAATTTTTTAAGAAGTTATAGTAGAGTAATGAGAAAATTGTTGAAGACACGTTATCACAGAGCTATG
The DNA here is from genome assembly GCA_007115665.2 of Sequoiadendron giganteum. Lineage (NCBI taxonomy): Eukaryota > Viridiplantae > Streptophyta > Pinopsida > Cupressales > Cupressaceae > Sequoiadendron > Sequoiadendron giganteum. The sequence goes on along the minus strand of CM021102.1, from coordinate 202,608,561 downwards.
AGTAGATTATTGAAAATGTTATAGAAGACTTTATGAGTATGAGATTTATTTGAGAGATATATGAAATATATAGAAATTTTCATCATCCATTGAAGGAGCAATTTTTAGTAAGTAGAAGAGGTTGGTGCCTCCTATCAAAGAGATTGGCTTCTCTTGCCGAGTTGGTGCTTAGTTGTGGGGATTGGTGTTTCCAGTGGGTTGGTGCCTATGAATTTTGTAATCTAATAATTTTGTATAAGAAATATTTGGTCATGATTTTCTCTCAAAATGGTTTGCATGTAAATTGTGTGTTCTTGTTATTGATATTGTGCAATTGATGTTATTGTGATTGTTAAGTTAAAAAGTAAAAGATTATACTATATTAATTCAACCCACCTCTCATTAATATTATGTGCTCAAAAGGGTTTAGTATCACAAAAACATAACCCACTCTTTGTAGTTGCTACAACAAGAATTGTTGCGTTCAACATACATGCCTCAATTATACATTCAACCCTTTAGACTCCAATAAAAGAGATATAATTATTAAATGGGTAGTCACTAGCATTTTTATAGGAAGACATGAAGCATATGAAATACATCCTTATTTATGAGATGAGATTCATAGGGCAACAACTATTATTGAAAATATGTAGTAGAATATGTGAAAATTTTCCCCACCAATGTTGATGCTTTGATGATACATCTATCAGTCTCTTAGGTAACTTACCACATGTTATGGACAAACCTATCTACACATCACACTCAAATGCCAAATTCTTATGGCAAAAATTTACTTCAATTGTTATATTACGAAATAATTTTCATTAATAAGGTGACACTCAAACTCAAATTGACTTTTGTTAAACATTATGAAACATACATAATACAAAACCAGTTGAATAGATTGGGAACTACTAATGAACCACATAAATAGATTATTGTCAATAGAAGAACACAAATATTTTGATCACTCAAATCACCTACTCACTACAAATGATTTAGTGAGGGTACACAACAAACATTCTTAAACTACTAAATCTCCCAGTTATACTTAAACAATTACCACATGTTATGGACAAACCTATTTACACATCATACTCAAATGCCAAATTCTTATGGCAAAAATTTACTACAATTGTTATATTACAAATAATTTTTATTAATAAGGTGACACTCAAAGTCAAACTGACTTTCGTTAAACATTATGAAACATACACAATGCAAAACCAACTGAATAGATTGGGAACTACTAATGAACCACATAAATAGATTATTGCCAATAGATCAACAAAAATATATTGATCACTCAAATCACCTATTCACTCCAAATGATTTAGTGAGGGTACACAACAAACATGCTTAAACTACTAAATCTCCCAATTATACTTAATGTTGCAATAAAAACACATAAAATCAAACATTGATAATGATGTTGACCACCTTCCCTAAGAAATCTTGCTATATGGAGGACAACGAATCATGTTAACAATAAACTTATGGATTCAAGAAGGGCTTGTAAATGGGTTTCTTGGAGAGGTCATAGATATTGTGTATATAGTTGGCTCTAGACCACCCAATTTACCTTTGTATGTAGTGATGCGAATTGAAAACTATAGTGGTCCACCAAGGAACCAAAATGACCCTATACCTATATTGCTAGGTAATCGTAGACAAATACCACTACCCATGACACAAGCAATTATTATACATAATTCCCAAGAATAAATACTCGACAAAGCAACAATTGATATTAGCAAAATAGAAAGACAAGACTTAACTTTTACAATTACATCTAGAGTTAAATCAATAAAGAGACTTCAAATAGAAACACCATTCTCTTTTGATTGATATTCAAGAATGAAAAATATATATACACAAATTATCAAGAAAAAAGAAAAATCTCGCCTATATTAACTCTCATTATAATGAGTTCAAGTACACAAATTTTAATGCAACCTTTGTAGATAACCTTTCAATCTATTATTTTTATTATGATCTTCACAATATATGCTTTATAAAAAGATTTTCTTTAACCTAATACATTCACACCTTCATGACGTACATGTGTATGCTTGATGATCATATATCAATGCATTAAGAGATTTTTCCACATCACCCATATTATATTTTCTTTTCCTTTTTTCTTTTGCTTAACACAAACTAACTTTCTGTTGTTTACAATATATACCTTTGACACAAAACCAAGCATGCCTTTTTTATACAAGTCCAATAATTTTTTATTTCAATGTGTAGGAACAAAAGAAAAAAACACATTCCAAGTTCATTTGATAGAAGCAAAGGAAATTGTAGATTGCATTCCACACAAAACTAAAATTGTTACAAATCATTCTTTCAATTGATTATAAACGAATATGCAATACAAACATATTTAAAATGTCATAGACAACATTATATGTACTTCAAAATCGTATATAAAAAAATATAAATTAAAATAATATATACTCTCTAACATACTAGATGTAATTTTCTATCGACATAACCATTGTACCTCCTTCCATACAACGCCTAAAAATTATTAAAAAAATAAAGGAATCCAATGCTAGAACGAAAGGGAAATGTAGTGGGGTATCAAATCTTCACCCTTGGTAAGGATGGAGTTGGTACAAGAAATGCAAAACAGGGTGGATTGTGGTTGGGATAAAGGAGTTTGTTGAAGGAGAATCTAACGCGTTGGCTCCCATGAAAAAACGTGCGTCCTTTTTGACAAGGGAAGTGATTGGCCATTGAGAAGAAAGTTATGTATACGTACACAGTGTCCAAGTCATTTGAAATCATTATTTTCACAATGAGCAGTATTCCACTTAATGTTTGTAGGTTAGTCCTGAAAACAAATTGAGTGGTCGCAAACGTAGGTGACAGCACATTTCACCAAAATAATAAAATATAATTAAAATTTAAAAATGTATTGTTTCATTTTTTAAAAACTATATATCATTTTAGTTAAATGTTTATTTAGATTATTGGATAGATATATATAGGAAGGTTTAGAAAATTTAATCTATATTTTAGATAAATATTATATATCATATATGTGTATATAAATATGTCTGAGTTTGTATATAGAGAATATATATTTATATAATTATGTGTATGTTGTATATGTGTGAGAGGAGAAAAGTGTGTATTGCATCTGTTTTTTTATCTTGATGTATCTTCCTTTTATTCTTGTTTTGAATATATTATCTTAATAGTCAATTTGTCTTGATTTGTATATAATCTAGCTCCAAGTCCAATGTTTACCCTTATACTGTCAAATCATATCTTTAGAATTGGTTTGGTCCAATCTCTAGAGTTTTTTTTTTTCTTTTTTCTTTTTTTTTCTTTTTCACGTATAGAATTGAAAATTTGATTGTGTCCCCTAGATCCACAACCTAAATTTAACAATTGCATGATCATATTTATGCATTTTTGCTATAAAATACAATCATTTTTTTGAAAGACTAACATAAAAGCAAAAGTTTTGGGGAGTATAAAATTATGAACTATGATTACTTGCTTGCAAATTAACTCTACACGAACATGTATATTACAATGAAACCTTATTCTAGTCATCTTGCATCCTTGTTTTATTTTCTTTCAATATTGTGAAAAAAAATGACTATGACTAGGAGATAAGGATGTCTTGAGTTTCAATCATTGTATAGTAGAGTTCTAAAAGTGTTCAACTAAGGAAGTCTTGAGTTTTAATCGTTGTATATTAGATTTATAAAGGTGTTTGTAAACATAAAATTATGTATAATAAGATATTAAGTAAAGATAAACTAGTTTCATAGAGCCATACGTGTAGAAGATATTGATCACACTAGAAAGATGTAATCCCAACAATGAATTAGAATCACAAACACAATTCTATTTAGAACCAAAAAAAATTAAATCTATTATAATAATCTAAAATGTAATATTCATACCACATCAATCAAAATATGTTAAAAATAACTAAATAACGTGTATAATTCCCTGTTTCATTTACATTTTTATGTTAGAATACTAACTCTTTGAATTTTTCTAAACCTAAGTTGTATTGGTTGAGATGTTATTTATAAGATCAGGTGTAGGGACTTCAAAAAACATGAGGGTTTACTTTTGTGATGAATAATTTTATATTTTATATTAAAAACCAAAAAAATATAATATAATGTTCACATGAAATATAAGTGGAATGTCATCACACCTAGAAGGGTAAGGTTGGAACCAAGAAGCAACAACAACATTAAAAAATGATCACATCGGTAAACCATTGAAGCTATATGTAGAAGGAGGGGGATCCTAGTTAGCAATTGGGCTAGAACCATCCAAAAGATCCAAGCCATCTAAAATGGGCTCCCAATCTAGAATGGTATCATCTTGTTTTTTTCTTCTTGAACAAGATCTACACAAAAGAGAAAAATAGGAAGGTCTAGATGAGACAAATTCCCCTATCAATCCATCTAGAATGGTCATGATTGCACTAGGAGGTAGAAAATTGACCACATGGTGAGGGAGACCAACCATGACATCAGTGACTAAAAGAATCTTACACACTGTAAGAGTCATCCTTGAAGTTGTAGCTATAATAATGACAACACCCATACAAAGAAAATATATCCCAATAACACATGAACAACAATAAAAAGAATATTGGTCCAATACTTTATATAAATATTTGCAAGTGAAAAACTTGCATATAATATAACATTAAAACACACAATTATTTGATTGAGAAAGAAATGTAAACAGCTAAACTTTGAAAATATACAGAATTGTTTGTCAAGTATTTACTTTATTTCCACCTAATATATATCATTTCATTTCATTCTACATTCATACAGCAATCAAATTTTTTTAACACCTACCATTTTGCAATCCGTGATATCTGATTGTGCCGCATGACGTATCGAATATAATCAATAAGATTCTGATACGACTCTCGTGTCACATGGTAAGAAGAAAAACATTCAATTTGCGCCGGAATGCTTAACACCATCAGCTATATATATTCTATGCCCCAAATAGATCTCATCTCCTTAGCTTCACCAGTTAATTGCTTCTTTGAAACGACTCTGATCTGCTAACTTTACTCTTAAAAGTCGTCTAAACTTTTGTTCCTGCTGCTTAATTCAGATGGAACAGAAAACACGAGAGATGCATCGGATTGTTTATCCGTGTGCAGCTTGCAAGATTCAACGAAGAAAATGCGGAGATAAATGCGCGCTTGCTCCTTATTTTCCCCCGAATGATCTTCAAAAGTTTGTAGTGGTACACAAATTGTTTGGAACAAGCAATATTGTCAAAACCCTACAGGTATAAATCAAATATTTTTAAAGCCTTTTCCAGAAAGATTATTCCTTTTCTCAGATGAGTGTTTACTGCTACAGAACGAGCAGAACTTTATATATTGAATCTTTTTGCCATTTTTCTGTTGTTTTGGTATTGCAGGATATTCCGGCCGAGAGGAGGGCAGATGCTGTAACGAGCATGGTATATGAAGCAAGTGAGAGAGTGAGGGATCCAGTCTATGGTTGCGCCGGCAAAGTTTGTCGACTGCAGAAACAAGTATTACATCTGCAATCGCAACTGGCAACTGCTCAAGCAGAGCTCCTCAATATACATTCTCATCTTGTGTCTCTCCTCACCGGTGAAGCAAGAACTGTATCGGATGTAGTACAAAGTGATCCAAATAAAGACGATTTAATTGTTTGGCAAGATGATGAGGACCCTTTTGGATTATGGGAGCCACTGTGAATTCATGGTCTCAGGGTATCATCATTTGAATTATCTTTGTTTTCATCAATGGGCGCATCATTTAGTTTCATCTGTGATGGATTCGCGATTGAGCTGGTCCTTATACTAACACAACTTTAAAAAGTATATCTTGGTTATTTGTATTGATCTTGATCTCTTTGTTCTAAGATTTCTTGGAAATACATCTTGAAAGAAGGGTATTGTCTTCATGATTAAAAGAAATAGATGTGCAAGGCTTGATATTTCTGGTGATGTCACGTGTTATGCTGAACGTGCAATCATGATTTCACAAATGTTCATGTTCGTTTCTTCAATCAGATGGACATGTGCCATTTTTTCCTCATCACATAACCCAAGGTGACATGATATATGTTTTTTTCTATTCTCAAAGAAAAATAAAACATTCTTACATCATTTTTTTAATCTCACAAATGAAGTTCATTTAATATTGATCAATAGGAAAGCTTCATTTAATTATTAAGTGCTTTAGAGGGTTTTCAAATCATTTCATTCTTTCATTTTAAAATAAATAAATTATTATTTGATAAATATAAATATTGTTCTTTTTTAAAAGAGTTTTTACGAATATTTTTGGTAAATCTTTATTTTTAATCAAATATTTTTTATTAATTTCTATTTTTAATCAAAAGATCATAATAACTTTTATTTTTCAATCTCCTTTTAATGCTAAAGGTTATTTCATAACTTTCTTTTCACTTTGGAAAAAAAATCCCATAACACCTTTGACCATTCAATAGAGAAATGCTCTTATTGTGTCATTTAAAATAAGACAACTTCCTTGAACTATCTTGATATTCCTTTATTGGTTGGTACTCCTAATCATCTTTAGTAGAAAAGTATTCTTGATAGGTTTAGAATGCAAGTTTCACAACAAACCTTTATCTTTTGTAGAGTGTCTTACCCTTTTAAAATTTATATTGCATGCTCTTCTTAGTTATAGATTTATGGATCTTTTTACTCTTAATTTTTTTTTATTGTATTTTTATTCTCTTTCTAGGAAATTTCTTTAGGTAGGAAATTTGGGTTTTCAAAAATAGAGTCTTATTAGTTGGGATTGATTTTGTAGATAAACACAAAATGGAGGTCTTATTCTTGGGCTCTTTGAGTTGAATAGTCAAACCTTGATTGATAAACACATTATTTTAGATGGTTTAAGCAACAAGATTAACCTTGGAACAAACTTCTAAACTCTAAATGTTTATGAGGTATTTCTGTGTTTGAGGTTCTAAGAATGGTTTTGATTGGGAAAGGATCTATGATTTGGAATACTCTTAAGAAAGACGATTTATTTGTTAAGAAATAACCTTTTTGGATTGTAAATTTTGGTAATAATTATCTCTTTTGATTATTTTTTGGTATTCTTATGACCCCCTCAATTCTCACTTGATTTCCTCATCTGATCCCTTTGAGTAAAGTATTTTTAGATTCTAGTATTTTTAGATTCTAGTTGGTCTAAAGTGTCATACTTTAAAGAATCTCATTTGGTGAGGGAGTCTAGTATTTATTCTCAAAAGAATCCTAGTTTTTGGCCTTTTTGGGAAATCCAAATGCTCAAGCAACCCCATCTTCTATTTTAGATTACTGGTCATGTTGTCCTTTGGATGGGGTTGATTCTCTTTCTTCAACTTATCATGGGAATTGGATCTCTTAGAAAATAAAAATTTAGTACAAGGACTTCCCTTGGTGGAAAAATATTTGGAATAAGTTTTGTTGGCCTAAATATAATTTCTTTTTTTGGTTACTTTCCCAACATAAATTTCTTACTTAGGACAACATAAGAAAGATAGGTTTATAAGGTCCTTCCAAATTTGTTCACTATGGTGTTAATGAGGAGTGTGTTCTCATCTCTTCTTTCAATGTTCATTTTCTAAGAGTCTTTGTAGATAGTGGTGACACATGTGGAGCCAACCTCTTGTTAATGGTACTTTTCTATCTATTTTTTGGGCTATTTTGGGACATCCTCTTGATTCTACTTTTATTTTTTGGTAGCATGGGATATTTGTCACAACTTTATTCTTGAACAAATTTAGTTGGAAATAAATCATCAAATCTTCCAAGGTAAATTTTTTTTTGGCTCCTTAGAAGTGATTTGTGGATGAACTCTTAGCATCATATGATATTCAAATTTTACAACACCCTGATTTGGGTAATTTGATTGGATCTTCTCCTTTTGACTATAGGCTCAAATATTTAATAAGGTGAATAGAGTAGGTCAATGGTATCCTCCTTCAAATTTTTTCAAAATCATTGATGGTTCTTCTCATGGAAATTCAAGTGCTGTGGAGATAATTGGATTTGTATAGGATAGTGTTTCTTTTGTTCACTTTTTCTTCTCTATTACTACAAATATTGACACTAATAATTAGATGGAGGCTTGGGCACTCATTGTGGATCTTGTGAAAGCTTGTGTGATAGGTTGGAATAATATAATCTATGAGGTGGATTATATGATTTTGTCTCACCTTATGAATAATCAAAGGTTTCAAGAATATTCTTGGAGGTTTGCATCTTATGTCAAATAAATTCTTCACCTTTCATAAAAATTTGAGTTTGTCTTCTTTATTCATATCACTAGAGGAGGGAATTTTGTTGTAGACTATTTGGCCAAATGGGCCTTTGCTATTATTCACACTTGGAAGGCTAGTATTGGGTGTCCTTTTCTTCTACTCAATCTTCACATTTGCTATAGCTCCTTTACAATGATTTAGTTTGATCTTTCTCATATGTTGTTCCTCCATTTTTTTTAATGTTTTATTGGTTTCATAGTCTCTTTGGGTTCTAAGAGGTCGTGGATTGAAGTTGAATACCTCCCTGGATTTTCACCCTTTGGGCTTTAGTGACAACTATTGCTATTTGGAAATCATTGTTTATTTTTTATGATTTCTTAATTAATATGTTTATATTTTTGCCAAAATAATAGCCATAATGAGATTATCTCATGAATTAGGTAATGCATAAAGTAAAGAATACATACTTATCCATTTATTCTATTCTTACATCTATGCAAGCTAGTTGACTCACTCAAACATTAAAATAATTTAGATGATTAATTATAGAGTATCCTTCATTCATTTACTATTAATATACTCATTGCATTAGAAACAACTAATTTACAAGATAAATTTAGTCTAGTACAATGCATTAATCTTATCCCATTAATATTTAGTAGTCTTTTCACCTAACACCTTTATCAATATTGAATAAAAAAGACAAACTAATTGTACTCCTTACCTTTCTATCAAAATTTTCCCATGTATCTCTATCCAAAATACATAACATAGTAATTATTATAATCAAATAATCTCTATCAACTAAGAGATGTCCCATCTTCAATTTTCACATCTTCAAATGTTGCTTCATAGATTTCTCAATCTCCAACCTTAAGGTGTTAACCATGACTAATAATTTTCAAATTTGATTTCAAAAATCATGGAAGTGCGCTTATTTTAAATAATAAAAACAAAAAATTAAGGTGTCTCCTCCTTTGCAAAGTCAAGCTAAACAAATATTTAATACCAAATGGTTTTACAATGCTTATTCCATAAGTAAGAGCTAATTAGAGTAATGAAACTTAATGATCTAAAACCATTATATGTCTTAATGAGAATTAAAACAAGATATAAAAGAAGATAGGTGATATAAATAACAATACATAACACAACATATATGTGAGAAAACTCTCTCTAGTAGAAAAATTGACCACCAAAAGTAGACTTTAGTATATTACTTAAAAATAATTCTTGTAGTACAATTAGATTATCTACTAATAATGTAGCCCATGTGCGAACACTTCTACAACATTCTAATACTTAGCCTCAAACTTGAAACCTACAAGACCCTATAATACAATTACACCAATGTTAATCCACTATTTGGGTCATACTAAAGAGCAACATGCATTAGGAAAGCATGCAAATGCTTTAGATGATGATGATTTTGAAGTAAATATTGTTCTCTTTTGTGCACCAATTGAAGTGTTTCTCTATTAATATGCATTTCCATTCTTTGGTTTGCTATAATCTCTACTTCTTGTTGATCATCAAAGACTAGAGATATTTTACAATACCTTAAAGAGCCCATTGGATCATTAGGGGCAAGTTCTCCTAGGTCACTCCTTGGAGAGACTAGATTTATGAGCATACTAAAAAGTGATAGGTAGTAGATAAGGTTTCAAATGTTTTAGATGATGATTATGAAGTAAATATTGTTCCCTTTTGTGGGTCAATTGAAGTGTTTCTCTATTAAATGTTCTTTGTATGTGAATGCTTGATATTCTAGAATAAGAATTAATGTCAAAATGAATATCCTTAAACATCTCTAATATAACAATAATAATCTAAAATGAGTACCAAGTTGATTCATAGAAAAAACAAAATAGATGGAGTTGATCAAAATTTAAATTTAAACTTTCTATTAGAAATTAGATTTATAGGTCAATACATGTAAAATTGACCTACACATGACAAGGAGGTTTAAAATCAAGATGAAGAATGAATGTTGAAATGTAAAATATAATTAATATAATCGTTTATATTTATAAATAGAGACTTTACAGAAAGAACATGAATAGTTATACAAATTAATTACCAAGCACCTTCTTGCGAACAGCGGATCTCACCCGTAGGGGACTAATCTCGCCCCACATACCCAAAATACGGACTGATAGACCACTGAACTGAGTCGCAGAGACACCCCTGTTGTTAAAAAAAATTAAAATTAACAAACACAACTTTAAGTATTTGTAGTCAGTCATTTTAGAGTTTCAAAGATCGCCGAACTATTTGAATTCATGGGTGTCTCCTTTCACACTGCTCACTCTGAGACCTTGTTGTTCAATGTTGAAATAGGTAGGTGACCGGCCAAACAGGTGTTCTGTATAGAATGCATGTGGTATTCTAATTTCTAGTCTCGGATTTGTGTTTTCATGGAATGTACCAGTCTCCAGCTATTTTAAGTCTGTATTTTGTCACATGTCAATATAATTACAGTGACCTGGGAAACGACTATTGACAATGGAAGAGACGTGTGGCAAGCTGTCTGATGTCTATGTTAAGGTACAGCATACAAGTAAATATAAAGTCTTTCTACTGAAGAATCTTCCAGTACTAAAATTGCCTAAACTTGCGCAAATTTCCTCTCAGAAGTAATGTCCAGGGTAAAAATGGCGCAATTGAGTGCAGGATTATTGGACATGCGTAGACAAGAAATGGATCACGACTGGATTCCATTCCGTGTTGTTGGACATGTGTAGACAACAAATGGATCTTCACAGGATTCTATTCCGTGTTGTCTATTGAGCAATCTGGATGCACATTTGACTGTAATTCAAATTCAAAATGTAAGGTGATTTTGATTTTTAATTAGTTAATAAAGACCCGTGAGATGTGCATCATGACTGTTGTATAGATAATATATATTTTATATACTTTAGATTCTATGACTGTTGGATAGATAATATATTCTTTATATATCTTAAATTTCAATCTTCAATCAAATCTATCAATTTATCTTTCTTAAGTACGTCATTTTCCACATCAATGTTTCCAACATCATGTGTCGAAATTAAATTAGTAATACTTGAAATCTCATATAAGACAGAGAGGACTTAGTAGTTGAGCGTGTTCTAATAGTTGTGAGAATATTCGTTGATTTAAAGGTCAATATTTTTGACAGTATAGCATTATTAGTTGTGACTTTAAAGTTGTTAGTGTTGAACATGAGTAATCATAATTGAATGGAATGTACTCCTTATATTTAGAAAGTAACAAATCATGTGGGCGCACTGATAAACTATGATTTAATGCACAACTATTAATTTACACTTTTTTTGGAGTAATTTTGGACACCTCAACAAAAAACATGTTGACGTGACATCATATTTGATGATGTCTACCTGAAGCCTTAGTTATAAGCAAGGGCCTTTCCAAGTAAGTCATCATAAAAACGTGATTTCAAATTACAACATATGATTTTAAGAGGCACAAAGTTAGGGTGCTCAACTACTAGGTCCTCTCCCCTATTTTAGCATTGATCTCACTTCTATAAAATAAAAAATTAGACAACATTCGATGCTTTTAATTTTTTAATAGAATTTGTGTACATCATATGCAAGTTTCTCAATAATTTTTTCATTTTAATCTCATTTTTATGACATATTAATGTTATTAATATGTTTTTTATTTCGTTTTTCATAGTTTTTAGTGAAAATGGTGATAGAGATAGCATTTTAAAGTGTTCAAATATTTGTTATCAAGTTTATCTTATTGATGTTGTAGATTTTTCTCTTTCTATAGTTGTCCCCTCTTGAGAAGCAATGAGTCCCACTGATTCAAGATTCTACAAAAAATGAGAAAACTATTTTCCAACCTAGGCCCTAGTGAACAATTTACATTGATGAGGACTATCTTGCATGTACCACATGATAGAAATAAATCTATTTGTATTTTAATTTCTTGATAGAAATCTTAGTAAGTATTTTCTGGATTCACTTTTACACTATGAAAGTGTTCAACAACATTGGCAATGTTTAATAACAAAGGAAAGTATGGATGCAATAACTCAACATTGAGTATGTAGGATAAGGTGTCTCAACCTTGCAATCCTAATGTTCAAGTATTGAATTTTTTTGGAAATTTCCATTTTATCTTTTTTGCCTTTTGTCTTCACTTGGAAAAGTTTTCATCCCATTTTGGATTGACATGAATTTCATCTTCTAGTGCATTATGTCCTCATATAAGGATGTAGACATCATGTTTATGGTCCTTTTGACACATGCAACTCAAGTAGAACAAAGATCACTCTAGTTATCTTGAAAAGTTAATTGATCCTAAAAAATACTCAACTCTAAAGTCGTGTGTGCCAAGTCATGGTAGTGTTGGATACAGTTATTGGTCTACATGATTTGCTTGTTCAAGGTGCCTGTACTAGTAAAATATTAGACTTGAAAATTCATGCATCCAATATGTTAAGTTTTGTTTACAAATGATAAATATTTCAAGATCTCAAATAAAGTTATTTTTAATCTAATTCTAATCTAACAAATTATGAAAATAGATAAAAAAGACTTAAGGTTTAGAGGAATAAACATAAAAATAAATAGCTAATAATGGACTTAGTTTTTAGCCTTAAATTTTGAAAGATCTAATGAAATTATAGCCTATAAGCAATTATCAATATTCTAACTTATAAAAAATATTATAGATGTAAGATTCTAAGGAGTTTTGTGAAAATTAGAAATAATTGCATAAGACCACTATATTTCACATGCATGTTTTATATAGAACTTTGTAAATCATCACTAAATAGTTCAACTTAAAGATCAAAAACACAAAATACATTACCACCAAGGATGAGAATAGTCGCAAGAAGTAGACATGATCTTTATTGATTTGCAATTGGCAAATTGATTATAGCTTTCAAGAAGATTCCCCACACTAAAATCTATGTCCTTAGCTTCTCCCAAAAGTTCTCAACCCTTTACAATGTCTTTGACAACTACTTAAATATCCAACTTGGGAACCCAAAACTACATCTACAAGAGCAAGTTGATCTAGATGCTAAATCGATCCTTGGGCCCAAAACTTACAAGTTATACCTTATTTTCAAATTATAGGCCCAAAAATTATTTTACACATTTTAGAATTATTTGGGCCTAAGAAAGGAATTACAATTAAACACACTCAAGACCAAGGATTGGTTTATTAAATAATTTAAAAAAGAATAAAGGATGGAGAGGAAGAAGAATAAAATGAACACCCAACTCATCAACTCAAATGTATCATGTCAAGAGTTAATAATTTTGAGTTTTTACAAATGATGAATAGTACTATGGATGGTGGGTCAATTTTCATAAAGATATATCTATGTATGAGCAACTTAAAATTAGGATTTATGCATGCAATTTATACTATAATGTTATTGATAGTGATGCAAAAATCATTTTAATTCTATTTTATTGGCCTCATTATTACCCACACCTTGTGATTTGTACATATGATTAAATTTTTTATGAATAAATATTTGTTGATGTTATGGATGACCACATTGTCAAATTTTCACACATAAAATTCCTATTTATAGGATGATTATGGACTATAGTGAAACATTTTTCAATAGTATGAAATATAGGGACAAAAAATATTTTAGAGGATAAACTCAAGATCACTATCATGGATAAAGACTTAAGAGCATAGAACTAAAAAAAATGTATGTTTAAAATTTTGATAAATATTAAAAAAAAGTCCACTCCTAGATATGAATTGTTAAAACAAAATTATAAATTAGTTATATGAGTTGCAACAAATTGCACTTCCAATAGATGACTAGTGGAGCCTACTATAGAAGTTGATAACATAATTTTATAATATGAATTTCGAACTAAGCATGATGCAAAGTTATTTTTGATCAAGATATTGTAATAATTTTATGTATTCCTTCATCTAAAAAATAATATAATACTCAAATCCATTTATTGTTGAATGCACAAGACAACTGAGAGGGGGGGTGAATCGGTTGTAACTTAAATTCAAAACCCTCACAAACATTCAGATCCACATTAATCTAGTTAACCCTTAATATGTTATAATGATTTATGATGAAAGAAAACACCAAAAAATGAATCAAATCAAAACCATACACAAAGAAACACTAGATTTACGTGGAAAATCCAAGATGGGAAAAACTATGGTGAGGATTAACTCATAATATAAAGTAATATCGACACTAGATGCAATAAGGCTTACTGTCGGAGGGCTTACTACCCAAAATAAAGAAAGGCTCATTGCCAAAATATAAAATAAGATAGAGAAGAGTGTTACAATGAGTAATCCATCTCAATGCAACAAAAAATCCACCACAACATCACCAACACCTTCGCAGTCTTTCTAAAGAATTGTAGACACCTTCTACTCATTATATTTAGTAATCTAACACATGAAAGCTCGCATTGCACTTCATAAATTCACATCCTACAACTTTGAAATTCACATCACTTGCATCATACTCATCTATCTTGTCATCCCTCAAAAACTCAACTCACATTTATATCATCTTCAACCTTGAAAACATTCTCCAAGGTCGGCTATGCACCTCAATCGTGCAAATTCAAATTAGGTCGACACCAAAATATTCCCGTAACCTAGAAAGGAATGAAGGTGGGCCATAACACCCCTTAGCTAGGACCTAAATCCACTCATACATGCCATGCAACACTTCCACAAATATCAAAGCAACTTCATAAGTAGTGTAAACACCTAAGGTTGATCAAACCTGTGTTAACACCATTAACATTTAAGCACACAGTTCCTCAATTAAAAAGATGACTCGTAGACACCACAAAACACTTGAACATGATCTACAATATTCCACAAACACCTCGAAATCCAACAAGTTCCTTTGCAACAACTTTCACTTGAAGAATGTACACACCCATACACTCAAACAACTTTGTCATACACTGTGACTCAAGAAATTGACTTCCAAAGCATCAAACCATGAACAACTTCATTTGAAGAAAGATACGAACACTATCGAAACCCTTCTAGATCTGCAAGACCTAAAACCACTTTGCAGAGAAATGCAGAGCAAAAGAATTTCTCCCAAACACCTCTACAACATATAGTTCACACACTAGTGAACACACCTTCCTCTACACAACAATCCAACACACCAAATTCTGAATGAAACACCTCTGATCAACATATTTGAATAGCACAAGTAGATCCTCAACCTAGAAGAGCTGTGGAGCAAAACCAGAGCACTAGTTTTCAACATAGAACACACTGCAACACATTGTTCCCTCTTTTTATTCAATTTTCTCAAAAGCACTTGGAAACCAAGCACCAAAAGCACATCATCAACATCTTTAGTACTTCCTCATTACCACCAAGCCAATTGCAACGTAGAAATCAACCATACATCCATAAATAAAAGCTTATCAAATCAACACTAGAGGTTGACACTAGTAGCTTACTAATGACAACATAATGAAACCAATCAAAGCATCATTAGGGACACCACCAACTCAATACCAACTACACATCCTTGCAAAAAACTCCTTCTCACACAGTTGACACCAATGACCACACAAGCTTGTTGAAATCAATGATAACACCAATCTGCTCACACTTGTAACATTTTTGTGTTCAAATTATTTGTATTGTTTAGATTCTTAATTAAGGAAAAATCTAGTTTCTATATGTACATATTAAACATTTGCACTTTACAATATATGCTATTATTGTTGATTATTATATGCATTTTGTTGAATGCATGCAAAATTATCACACAATAATGTTAATTTAGAAATGATTTTTCTTATAAAATTTAGATTTTAAGAAAAATCAAGTTTAGTTTCAAGGCAATGCGAATCCTTTTAATTTTTTAGAACCTCTTTCATTTTTCTTTGTAATTATTATTATTATTAGTTTTTAAATTGTAGGAATCGGGTAGCCCCGTATAAACTATAGTGCACCTAGTAAACTTGTTTTCACATGATCAATAATGATAGCATGACACACCCTCTAGTACCACGAGGATGGGGGAGACTAGACCTCGTGACCTCTTGCCTACAACAAGATGCTTTAGCCAATCGAGCTAGGCCCCCACCCCATTTTTTTTTGTAATTATTAATAATATATGTGTTATGTATATATATTTTTGGATAGATGAACTTGACCTATGGGGGCATACTCATTAATATATTATAATAAAATAATACAAAGGATAAGTTTCTCTTATGGAAGGCCAAAGAAAAATCCACATAGGGAATAGTTAGACTACATAAATTTTTTCACTATATCTATAAAATATATCACCTTTGCCAACTTATGTTACATACCATAATATATTATTTAAATTTAGACTTGTAATGTAGTTTCAATATCCCCATATTCAATTGTCTTTTAGCTCCCAACATCAACTAAAACGAGCAATATTCTACTTTCTCATGGCTTCATTATGCCCTAATGTCATTATAATGAACACAATCTAGGGCATAGTTTATGGAGGGTTGATATCATGCCATGTCCTCATGCCAAGATGGAAACCCAATTCAATGACTACATTGTCCAATTTTTTTTTTAGCTTACATCTTCATCGTGACTTAATTAAAGACTCAACTACAATCCTTATGTCCTCCTTGGAATTACCCACATCTAGAAAATAGTAATGCACATTGAGGAGATGTATGTATTCACATGATATCAATATGTTGAGAACATGAAAGTCTTTTCCAACACCAATTAAATTCCATGAAGCATGATAATTCTTTTTGTCTTGAAAATGTTCTTCAACTTGCAATCCAAAATTTCACCCATGAAGATAGTTTTCAATTTCTTATCTCTTAGGCACACTATGGTATCTATGTTTCCTTTGAATCTCTTACAATTTAGTGTAGGGTGGTTTTTAACATTCCTCTAATGTAGCCTCCATACAACATACATCATGAAACTTTAATTTCACATGCTTAGATCTCCAATAATTTCTCAACCAACGATACAATAGAAAATATTTTCTTGGGAATAAATTGCCACTCAAATGTTCACTTTGAACTTGAAGGGAGTGATTAATAAAACGTAATAGAAATTGAATTAGCCACACATTTTTAGATATTAGATATATTTATTTATTATTGTTGAATTATTTTAATTTGATAGTTGTATTTGAATTCTATGATATTATAAGCATGTATCTTTTAAATATTTTTTAAAATAAAAATGGCCAGGCCATTGAACAATTTATTCATAAAAGAGATTTACATATCAAAATTCCTGCCATGAATGTTCAACTCCATGAGAGCAAGTACAAAGAAAAATCCAAGAGGAGACCAAAATTGCCACTAAGGCAGAATAACAGAAAGGAAGACAGTCGAATTACATATGCGCTGAACAAAACCCGTAGTCAGAATATAACAAAATGAGGGTGACAGGAATTTAAAACCCTAGACATAAACATGCAAATCAAACCCCGCTTTCAGAGGAGGAGGCCACATCAGCCAGAGGGGGAAATAAGGGGTAGAATGTGGATCAACCAGAGCATGCCAAATCAAAACTTGGACCAAATCAAATAAATTCTGCACCGAATCAACGACTGAGTTGCCCAAGCGAGACCTCAGGCGGTGCAGGCGACATGTGAATTCATAAGGACAATCATCCAGTAAACCATGTGCCATAGAACCAAGGAGAGCCATCATGGAGCGATCAAATAACAGGTGCTGACGACACAAAACACCAAACACCATGTTTGTGCCATATAAAATGTCATATCCCTCCAAAGCTGGTTGAAGAGTCGACAGAGGACAAATGTGAGGAATGAGATAGTTACCTGCTAGAAATTTGACCATCTCAATGCACCAAAGGACGTCCATTAAATTAGAGACAAAACGAGAAGCAATTTCATTTGGTAGAGGCGCCATAGTGTGAAAATCTAGCCATTCCCAACCCAGGACTGTAGAAATAGCCTCTGCAACCTGGTTGCATTCGATTATACAAGACCGCCTTAATTTCTCAATTGTGAATGGCGTGGAATCATGCACTTCATGGTACCTCACTGGAACAAATAATATGAAGGAGGACTCCATTGAAAACAATAATAGAAACAATATACATTGTTAATATGCCCCCAACAAAATGTATTATAGAAGCAAAAAAAACCCATAAACCTTGCAGGGGGCGATCACACATGTTTAATTAATAAGCTTGTAATCTCATTGTACAATAGAGAGGAGCAGACATGAGCAACTGGTATGGAGAAGACCTAGAGAAGTACCAAATCCTGAGTAAACAAGATAGTTTCCGCAAGTGTGAAGGGCGACAATTAAAACAGGATCTATTCATGCATTTTTAAGAATTAGTGCCCCCGGTGGAGGAGTCGCCAAAATTTATCCTCTCTAGCAATCAACAACAAGAGAATGTCCCCCCTCGAACAGATGAGAGTGAGAACAATCATCAACCAATAAAGGGTTCCCCAAAATAGTAACACAGCCGTTTTAGCTGCTAAATTTAGATAGAACTTGTGCCCGGACAAAACGGACATCATTATGATCGTCCAAATCAAAAAAATATTTTAATAAAGCACTTATGCTGTCTTAGGATTTAATACCCACCGCCACCCAAATCCCCATCAATCGTCCGTGAGGAGCATTTCCTCATGGGCAATTAATGCAGAAGAGGGGCCCAAGAACTTCGGAGTTGATCATCCGAATACAACATTTGATAAGTCGGCCATATAAGTAACCAATGAAAATAAACTTAGCCCAATCAACATACAACTTCTGTGTGGGGTATTAGAAAATCAAACAGAAAGTTGAAACAATGCAACCCTGACAAGAATTATATGTTCTCAAATTTTTAAAAGCCCAATAAATGGTCAAGAGAACCTGTCGATGAAAACACAGGAGCCACTTCTGAAGATAATTTTTACTTTTTATATTTGGGAGGAACCATCATTCATCCAGTTTAGCCAATATTATTTGAATAGCAAGGCACAATCATGCCTAAAAAATTCTTTAAAAGCGATCTGATCATTGATAGACCTGTTAGCCAAAGAGTCTGGAAGATTGTTAGCCTCTCTACAACAGTGCGTAATCTGATAACATGAAAGTTTTTTAAGCGAGAGTTGAATGTGTGACAAGATGTAATTCAAGTGCCATGAATTTGAACTTTTGTTTGAAAGAGAAAATACTACAATCATTGAGTCCCCTTCAATTACTATTTGGGGAATTGATATTTATAGCCAATTCCAGTCCAATCTTTAGTGCGTTGAATTCTGCTATATTGTTTGTCTGAACGTCTAGCAATTGACATACAACCCCAATGCAATCGTCCTGCCAATCTCTCAAGATCGCCGCAACCCCAGAAATCCCCGGGTTGCCTCTAGAGGCTCCATCAAAATTTAATTTTATGAAATCCTTTGGAGGAGGAGACCATTTAATGCATTTTCTATGAACAAGAGGTTCCTTGTGCTGCACTGACCCAAATTTAGGGAGTTTAAGAAGGGGCCAATTTTTAAGAATGAAAGCATCCCATGAAGAAAAAGATTTTTTTGACTGTGCATTTCTATATATGCTTGTTAATGTTACTTCATCTACAAAAGTATCCATTTTTTGGATAACTTTCTTTAGTTCCAATGGTTTTTTCCTAAAAATGTGGTTATTTCTTTTCAGCCAAAGATTCCATATGATGATAGATGGGTTGATTTCTCAAATGTAGGAAAACATGGAGTTTGGGTGTAGTCGGGGCTAGCTCAAAAAATGTTTAAGAACTAAATTTTGAAGGGGTACATCCAACCAAGTTTTCTCAATAACCAATTCTAGCACTGGTATGCAAACTCACAACTAATGAGAAGGTAATATGTTGTTTCAAAAGCCTTTCCACACATGACACATGGAAATAAAGGAACTATAATCAATCTATCCAATCTAAAACCTGTCAGAATTTTGTCTTTTAAAGCAATACAAGCAAAGGCACCAACTTTAGGAAGGATATTAGGACCCCAACAAAGTTTGAAGGGCCACGGAATTGGGCCAGATGGAGCAGTTGCCGAAGAAGATAAAGAATTATAACCATCCTTTACATTTTATTTTTCAGATTTGGCCTTAGTCCATATAATTTCATCTTGTTTATTTGACAATAGGACTTTTCTTTTCTTCAATTCACACATTCAAGTGATGCCTTCTAGGACCGAGAGAAAGCTGAAATCTTTCCATTTTGTACCTTGATGGGGGGTCCTTGAAACAGTATTTTACTTTGTTACCAGGTTAGTTTCTAATTGTTCCTAGTTACCCAGAAGTCTGAGAGGCTTGTAGCCATTCCAAGCATCATCCCAGAAGAGGGATTTTCCCCTATTATTAACTAACCAAGAGAGATGGGGAAGGAGGACATATCTGTAAGAAGAAATAAAATTCCATATTTTCGAACCAAGAGGGAGGTCTCTTTGAGTGAGAATTCTTTCTCTATCTAAAGAGTCTAGGTATTTGTGTCATGATTTGACACCATTTGGTGTCAGGTTTAGAATATATCTTCTAGGCTAGTTTGGCACCTAGTGCCTTGTTTTGTAGGAAGAGATCTCTCAGCCCTGCACCCCCATTCACTTTAGATCTGCACAAAGAATTCCAAGCCACCAATTGATGGAAATTTCCTCTTTTGAGTAACATTTTCTGCCCATAAGAAATCTCTAAAAGTCTTTTGTAAAGCTTGTCCCTTGCCTTGTGGAAGTTTCAAAACTGACATTAAAAAAATTGGAAGGGAATGCAATACAACTTTGAGCATCACTATTTTTCATGCAAAGAAGAACCATTTTGACCTCCAAAGTAGAATTCTATTAGATGCAGAAACAATTAACTTATCCTAGAAATCATGTTTTTCCTTTCTCGAAAAAAAGGGGATTCCCAAATATTTACAAGGAAGAGACTCACACTGAAATCCCCAAAATTTTAAAATTTGCTTCTTAACCTGTGGATTGACATTGATGAAGAAGATTTTGGATTTACTATATCCAAAAATATTTTATTAATGTCAGTGCCAATTAAATGCCATGATTTTTTTTGACGTTTGTCTCTTAAATAAGACCTATTCTAGAAACTTTTAGGTTCAAAATTGGGCGTGCTAGAACATGGGCCGATAAGAAAAAATAAGCTATTAATCTATGTTCATCAGATAATGTAAATTTTATCATTTAGCATATATTTTTATTCCCAACCACTTTTTAAAAATCATGAGAAAATTCACCAACAAAAACCAATAGTGTGAATAAATTTGAAAAAATGACAAGGATTTTTTAAAAGTCATGGGAGAATTCAATAGAAAAAACCAACAATGCAAAAAAATTAAAAATTCACTATAATTATTTTTATAAATCATGAGAAAATTTGTTAACAAAAACTATCAATGTGAACAAATTTGAAAAAGATTAACATAATTTAAAAAAAAAATATACGTAAATTCACCAAAAAAAACCAACAATGTGAACAAATTGTTAAAAAAAAATTAGATTTTTTTCCCCAAAATTGACCCATATTTTCCCACACAAATGATTGCCTCAAACTAAGATTCACCAAGATTTCATAAATTTCTTAGATAAGATTTCTTAAAGTTATTGCTGATCACTACCACTTTTGGTCTAGTCTTATTCTCTTCCACAATATCCTCATCTCCACTTATAATAGTTCTACATAAAATTTAACTCATAGTGGGTGCTTGTCAAGAAGAGTTGGTTCGCCCCTTACTCATTTTGGACAATTTTCTCATAGTTTATCTAGAAAGGATTTTTTTAGAAATTTTCTCTATTCCTTATCTATACCATTACTAAATTGAGTGTAAAAAATATCCACCCATCACATGTACTCTAGGGATAAAACTCTATTTATTACATTCTTTAGAATCCTGCACACTTTTCTTGAGTAACCATGTAATACAATGATATTGCTAGTGTGGTAGAAGAATCAATCACCCATATAGGTAGGGTTGAGTACGAATATACAATATTTGGAGAGTCTTGTAATCCTCTAATTTTTATTAGGGAAATAGTAGGACTACTTGGAATTGCTCCATATCTTTATAAAATTAGAGGTTTAGTCAAAATATGGGATCCGTACAATAACTTGTTCATATCCCCTTTGAGAATGGGAAAATTTGGAGATGAGATAACACTAGGGTAGTATCATGTAGATAAAAAAAGAGAGGTTCTTGAATACATTCTCAAAGTTGAGGTTTAATAATTTTAAGTGTATATGCTTTTCTACATAGTTGGAAAATTATATCCACAAAACGTTTCCCTTTGAGATCTTAATTAATTTGTATGAGAGGGATAAATTTTTTGGGAACATGTATTAGTCATTATTCATCACAAATATATAAGAAATAATACTACAAACATCAATGATATAGCATTCAACTAATTTAATTGCATAGGGAATTTGAGGGGCTAATTTCAATATGGTTTAATTGATAAATTTTTGGGACACAATTGCTTTAGGAAAGTGATTTTTCTGGGATATCATCATTGTAGAAATTTTGAAAGGTCTCCTAAGAAAGGTAGATGAAACCAAAGAAATTCTTAACTTGTCTTTATTATTATCTCAATGTTGAATTGACAAATATAAAAGGGTTTTGTTTTCCCCTTTCTTTTAATGGTTTGAGAGGATGGATTGTAATTTTAAATATAATTCATAATTATTTTAATGAGCTATAATAAATGGTAGGGGAAAGGTACCTAGCTGAGAAAGAGGTTCATATTCTATCAACATAGTTATATATCCTCTAAGGGACATTTTTTAACTATGGATTGCCTATTACCATAGGTGCCTTAAGGGATTTTGTGGTTTTATAAAGTAAAGAATCACAAATGAAATTTATATCATCTTGTGCTATTTCACACTTTATTTTAAGGGTAAGAGGAATTGGGTTATTTATTTTTCTACTAGTTCATTTGGAACATTGTTGTGAAAGAATAGTAGGAACACTCCAAAATTATAACGGTAGTGTTTATTTTCTCAAATGATAGTGCTAGTAGTGGAAATAGATTCATCAATAATTTTTCTCTTCCTTTTTAAATGGTTTATATCTTTGTATTACAAAAACATTGGATTCATAAGTGCTCAAATTATTTTTAAAGGATATGGTAGATGTGAGAAAACTTGTTTTTGAAACTTATAACAATCTTTTTTTTCTGTAGGAACTAAGTCTCACAATTTCCAATGTGTAAATGTATATGATTATTGAATATATAGCTTCATATATCATGGAAAAAAAACCCTTGATTAGACACACATTAACTCACCCACGGAGGAAGTTTGATTATCTAAAAAATGGATTCTAAATATTATTCTTTATGATTGGAAATCTATGAAGGTGTGGACCAATAATGTGATTCAAGACTCTAACACATTTATTTTGGTGAAAATATACATGGTGATGATGCATGGAATTTTATGGGACATATGAGTTACCTTTTTACCTCTTGATGAAGATTTTTACTTTTTAATTAGTGGTTCATAATAAAAATAAAAACCTATTGGATAACTGTATAGCTTGTGCTTAATATTTTACAAATTTCTTAAGTTAGTGGGAATCATTAGACCAATTTGAGGTGCCATAATCAAATGAACTATGTTCATTCTTTGTTGAGGATAAAATTAAGGCTAATTCTAGAAGGAAGATTACAATTATTTGCATAGGATTTTGTGTGCAACAGATATAAACATAATTTACATTTTGGGAATCCTAGCTTGGATTTTTGGGTCATAATTTATTATTTTGATTTTCACATTAGACTACTCAACATAAGAGTATGCATTTAAAGCTAAGGAAATATCCTACATGGAACATAAGACACACATATATAAATACACACTTATATAGGTAAATGTGGGAAACACAAACATACACAAGAAAAATGAAAGAATAACTATACGTGAGAGATAAAATAACCTATACACACAATTTCAAATGGATCATGTCAATTGGGATAAACAATATATATCCTCTTGAAGTTGATAGCTCAAATTAATTGGCCTACTTGTAAGCCTTGATAATTTCTTGACCACTCCATAATAAATTATACTTGTTGTGACATCTAAAATTTTATTTGTTCTCATCCTATTTAGCATATCTCCAAATTTAAAGGTCCACACCAACACCTATTCATAAAATAATCATTGGATAAACTCTTTATGCTCATATTTTTTGGAATCTCTATTTTTTATTCAAAATGTAATAACTGAACCAACCTTATTGTCATTCCTCTATTTCCATCAATCTCTTGTTGGGAAATAATCTCAAGGTTTAGTAACTCAATTGATGTAGGCAACATTTCCTCTTTACCATAAACTAGAATAATCCTATTTTATCGTAGAGATTTATTAAGGTGTGAATAAAACCACCTTTTAATGTTTGAACCAATTATTTTGATAGTTCTTAATAGGTTTCAATTGGTATAATTTTCCTTGGGGGTGGTAGTTTGATGAATATTTTAAATAAATTCCATATTTTAACACAAATTTAGAATTTCCTACTCCAACAAGTTACTTGGCATAATCAATGATAATAGTTCTTGGTATGGTTATGATACCTTGTAGAAAGCCAATGATGACTACCTATATTGATTCCTTCAATTTGATAACTTTGGTCAAACTAGTGAAGTAATCAATGACAATACATATGACTTTATGGCTAGTGCTTGATGGTAAATTTGTTGAATATTCAAGATACTGAGGGGGGGGGGGTGAATCAATATCTTCTTAAACTTATTGAACAAACACCATCAACTACTTAATTCAAATAATAGAAAAGATAAGCAAGAGCAATAACAGAACATGAAACCATACAACACATAAACACCAAAATTTTACATGGAAAACCCAATGAGGGAAAAACCACGGTGAGGATTAGCTCACAATATATAGTAGTTCCAAAACTGGATACAAAAGAGGTTCACTACCAAATACAAAAGCTCACTGCTTACAATTAGGACTCACTATCCAAACAAGGAGGATCATTGCCTACAAAAGGATTATAGAACAAAATGGCTTATAGCCAGAATATGAAGTGATGGAGTTACACCTCAAGTGCAGATTCAATTTCTTTGATGCTTAGAGAATTCACATGCCAACAGACTAATATTCTCTCTTCTTCGCATTCATATACTACTCGCACAAGTCACACACACTCTTCACACTTCTCTATCTCTCAATCTCCAAACCATCCTATATATATATGATTTGTCCATGGGCATCGATTAGGTCATCCTAATTAGATGCAACACATAAAAGGATAACAGTCGGCTTCATACAAAACTTCTCAAAAAGTAATTCAACCATGCATCACGCTATATCATGTTGGCTTGGACCAAAGATAGGTCACTCATATATCCGCAACATAGATTAAATCATTAAATGATTATTAGGTCGACCATGGATAGACTTAATACCAAAATGTAATACCAAACTAATGCCAAATCACCATATAATCATATGAACACACCGGATTGCATACTTGCACGCTTCCAACATTCATAAACCTTTTCCCAAAACTGTAACCAATAATGATCACCAGAGGAGCAATGCGAACCAAAATACCGAACCAAAAACATCGAAGGATGTAAACCTATTCTTCATATTAGTTCAGAGTACCAGACCAACCTGACACATTAATCAACATGGTGACATCAATGACAACACAAAGATTGATCTTCTTCATTCTTCCAACAATCCCCCCTTTGTCATTGATGGCAACATGTGCCAAAAAAAATATTTTCTTTACAATTTCTCCAAATCTCTCCCCCTTTGACATCAATGGGGTAAACCCACAAAAGTGGTTTACAATTCCAATGAGGAAGGAAAAGTTGCAAAAAATGACCCCATGCAAAAAAATTGGTTTTTGGGGATTTGAACGAACTTCTGGTTCGAGCGAACCCAAATTGGGTTCAATAGAACCCCCCTTCGAGCGAACCTATTTAATGTCGGGTCCCACATTTCCTAGAAAAATAAGAAAAATAAATGCTTGTGGAAAGGGGGTTCGAGCGAACCCCTAGGGGTTCGTTGGAACCCCCCTTTCCCCCATTCTCCCCTCTGGCACCAAAAAACTCTAGAATTTTTCCCTTCGAAGCTCGGGTTGAGGATGTAAATGGAGTAGGCTTCACAAACCCAACTGGATGATGGTAGTCCTTAGAATGAGCTATCCAATGAATACAATTTTAATATGTTTTGGTTTTATTATGTATTTGTTTTTTTAGTTTGATTAAACATAGGTTTTTCATCAAAAATCAAGCTCTCTATTTTGCACATGTGGAAAAATAGAAGATCATCAAAATAAAATTCTAAAAAATATGTGCGGGCTAGGTATTGATGTCCTTGATCGAGTAATTTTTTTTGAATTTCGATATATACAAAAAAAGTTATGTTGTATACGGTCTGCCTATGTTTCAATTGTAATTGGTTTGACTTTGAACATTGATTAAGGAAAAAATATTCAATAAAACACTATGAAAACAAATGAAAGGGCTAGATATCATAGTTACAGATCTAAATTTGAAAAAAATAGAATTTTATCCTTCATGGAAAAAAATTTATGTTGTATACAGTGAGCGTCACTCCTTAAAAATGTTGTTTATTGAAAAAAACTAGTTTTCCAAGGAGATGGAAAAAGAAGTGCGATCTGATTCCAAAATTTTTGAAAAAATATATTTAGAATCTATAGACAAATTGTGACAAATCACTAGTTTGCATCATCTTCAAATTCCTCACGGTTTAGCCGCTATAGATGCCCGAAAATGAAGATTTAGTTAGAAAAAAATATTTCAATGTCCAGTTTGGCCAAAAATTGTAAACCACTATTGTGGGATCATCCAAGGCAAAGGGCGACCAAAAATAGGATGTGAACGTATGTACATGGTGACATTGTATTCTCAACATTCCAAAACTCTAACACTTCCAAGACTCAAAAAATTCCAAAAATTTCAAACGTTCAAAAATTTTAAAGCCTAAAAAACTTCCAGAAACTCCCCCTTTGTTCATCAATTCGACTTTTCTTCTCATCATGTTTTCATTTTTATTGTCACTTTTCTTTTCTCTCCTCCTTTTTTCCACAACGGAAAAACAATAGAAACTCGAGTAAAAATAACACTTTTCACCTGAAACACTTTCTTGTATCTCTCTTTGATAATTGGAAGGATCCTCTTCCAAGCAAACACAACAAAATCCATTCTCCTGCACATGCTCTCCAACAAATCCAACAATGTGAAAGAGGATGACCAATCCGCGGATGAGTATTGACTTCCACAATCTTCTGCATCATGGACTATTCCGAAGAGATGATCTAATCGGACCTCAACAATTTCTTTAACAAGCTAGAAAGTTTTCACCACATCTCTTTGTCTTTGAATAGCAATCAACTCTGCTTGGAATTCTCCAACTCTTATTCTTTTCTTTCCTTCTTTGTCTTTAAAGATATCAAAATGATTTCCAATGCTATTCATTTCAGATTCAATTGCTTCAATCTTGCTTCTAAAATTTTCAAGTGTAGCAGGCCATCCGAGACAATACTTGTAGATTTTATTAATGCATTTCTTTGTATCATTAATGTGTTTAGATAATTTTTACTTAGCTTTAGCACATATTTTCTCAGCCATGGCTTCTAACTTACGTCCTTCCGGATCTTCTTGTAACATTCTTTCTTCAACAACTTCAACTAAATCATCCAGTAAAGAATCATAAACACTTGAAACATCAATAACTTTTCTAAGTAGATACTCAACCAGAGCATCATCGATCTTGAGTCTGTGCACTAGAGAGGATGCATTCCAAAATTCACCAATCTTCTTCATCTTACCTTTAACTAACATTGTTCGGTTATCATTTGGACCAGAAGATTCAGATCCAGGTAGGGATTCTTCTTCATTCTCCTTTTTTTCAAAATGATGATGATATTTTTTGTGATGAATTTTCTCTTCTTAGATTCCAGAGGGGAATCACCAATAACAACTTCCAATTCCTTTGTACCAGAGGATGAACCCTCCTCAAACTGACTAGATATAGTCATACCAGAGCACATATCCTTCTGCAAGGATAAGAAAAAGACTTTATAGGAACTTGCAATATCCTCCATACCTTCCAAATATCTATAGATTTGTGTTCCAACAGGAATCCCAGATTCCCATTTGACATTTTATTTTCCCGATAGCGAGTTCATAAAGTAGAATACCAAGCATGTAAGCAAAGACCCAAATTAGAAAGGGTATCCCTCAACCAAGGAAATTCATACATTTTCAATTACGTTTTACAAAATCAAGCTACATAGATCAAATTGCTTGTTTTCCTTCACCATTTTGTCCATCAGGTACACAACAATAAACGAAGTGGAACCATCATGATTTTTGAAATAGATTTTGTAAGAAAGACCATACGTAACATACCTTGTGACAAGGTCGCCAATAGTATTTATCAACAAGGCTCTGGGGTCTTTGTCGATTCTAGCTAATTCCTCCACCTCTTTGTATTTAACTGTTTTCTTTCCAGGGAGGTCATTGACACTGTATAACCCGGTGATAGATTCAATCACTTCCTTCATAATAGGGTAGGGTTTGTCCAACACAATGCTGCCATCCTTGATTTTTATCAATAGAAAAAAGATGGATTCTTTGTCTGTGAACCAAGGGAATTCTCCCCGTAAATCCATGCCTAGGGTTTCTATGTTCTGCAAATCGTTCGACTCTAACCCTAATTCTATTTCCTCAGTTTTTCGATGATTGAATTCTTCCAGTTCAACTCCTTTCAACCTTAGTGGAATATTGCCACTCGATCTCATGTTAATAAATTCCATCATAGTACTTCTTCAAATTATTCTTTACACAACAAAAGCTTCTTCTTTTACCTTCCTCTACAGTCGTGAGAGAAAACTTTCGTCACTTGTTCTTGATTGTTCACAATGATCTCTCAGAATTGCTCCAAATTGCTTCAAAATCGCTCCAAGATTGCTCCAAGTCATTCTTCGAGTTCTTCAAATGCAAAGGTGATCAAGAATGACTTGTGAATTTCACTTTATACACTACTCTTCCCTAATTTGCATTAAATGCAATACGCTTCAAAAAGCTGATAACCTTCCTTCATTACACTAAGAAACCCTAATTTGCTCTGCAAAAGAACATGCTTGCACTTTTTCTTCCAATTTATTTTGCATAGCCTCTGTCCATCCATTCCTTACAAAATATCCTCGTGCCAAAAACTGACATGCCAATTTTCAGGGGGTTTGAACAATTTTCTGCTAAAGCTCCCCCTACGACCATGCTAGGTCTAATTTCTGGTGGAATCATTTGCACTGGATGAGGGTACAGACACATCTGTCATCTTAGGTTCTTCTTTCTTCTTCCATATCTTTTCCATTTCTCACTTAATCTCATCTTTATCAATCTTCTTCACAGGCTCATTTTCGTTTACCAGAGCAAACCACTTTCCCTTTTCACTTCTCCATACTCTTGAAATATGTCCCGATTTGTTGCAATTGTAGCAGGAAAAATTTCTTTGGTTCATTTGACTTCCATCAATCCTCGATCTACACTAATTTTATTTATGTTTAAATTTGTTACAGGTATAACAATATCCATCAAAAGATTGATTCACTCTTCCTCCATTAAGCCAATTCATCATCTGAGTTCTACATTCACTAGCTCTATGTCCAATCTTCTTGCATGCATAACATTGTCTAGAGAAGGAACCAAAAAATTAATTCATCCTACTCCTACACTCAGTTGGCCTATGACCAAATTTATTACATGAAAAGAAAATACCATTGAAAGATGGGTACCTTTGAGCATTTGGTTGTCTGATAGGTGGTCTTCTTCCTGAATTTTTTTCTGCTTCCCTTTTTTCTTGAGTCTTTTGATTGTCTACTAGATTTGAGTTCTGCATATTTTCACCAGCTTCATTTCCCAAACCACCTTTGACTTTAGAAGGTCTATGTCCAACTATCAATTCATCAAGCTTGGTGGAGCTTGTCTCAAAATTATATTCACAAAGTTTTTCTTTCTCCAGATCTATTTTTCAAGTTTATCACTTCTTGTTCAAGCCTTGAGCATACATCAAACTTTCTTTGCACCATTGTATTTAGACACTCGTCAACTGTCTTCTTTTCTTCCACTTTCACCTTTAATTTGGCAATCTCGTCATTTGCTTGTTTCAGTTTCTCACTCACTTCTCTATGTCTCTCTTTGAATTTCTTCAATTTCCAGATGCATTCATTTGCCTCATCAATATTTTATTCAGATATCTATTTTCAATTTCTGCCTTGTCAAGATCTTCAAGAGTACCCCGAAGCTCTTCTTTATCCATTTGTTCAATCTGCAGGATCTTTCTCAAGCCGTCAAGATTTCTCAGATCAACCAGAGCTCTGATACCAATTGTTGAATATTCAAGATATTGAGAGGGGGGGTGAATTAGTATCTTCTTTAACTTATTGAACAAACACCATCAACTACTTAATGTAGATTACATAAAAGATAAGCAAGAGCAATAACATAACATGAAACCACACAACACATAAACACCAAAATTTTATGTGGAAAACCTAATGAGGGAAAAACCATGGCAAGGATTAGCTCACAATATATAGTAGTTCCAAAACTAGATACAAAAGAGGCTCATTGCCAAATACAAAAGCTCACTGCTTACAAGTAGGACTCACTATCCAAATAAGGAGGCTCACTACCTACAAAAGGATTATAGAACAAAGTGGCTTACATCCAAAATATGAACTGATGGATTTGCACCTCAAGTGCAGATTCAGTTCCTTTGATGGTCAAAGAATTTGCACGCCAGTAGACTAATATTTTCTCTTCTTCACATTCATATACTACTCGCACTTCACACACACACACTTCACACTTCTCTATCTCTCAATCTCCAAACAATCATGTATATATAAGATTTGTCCATGGGCATCAATTAGGTCAGCCTAATTAGATGCAACACATAAAAGGATAACTGTCGGCTTCATACAAAACTTCTCAAAAAGTAATTCAACCGTGCATCATGCTATATCATGTCAGCTTGGACCAAAGATAGGTTGCTCATATATCTGCAACATAAATTAAATCATTAACTGATTATTAGGTTTGCCATGGATAGAACTAATACCAAACCAATGCCAAATCGCCATATAATCATATGAACACATCAGATTGCATACTTGCACGCTTCCAACATTCATTAAAATTTTCCTGAAACTGCAACCAATAATGATCACCAGAGGGGCAATGTAGACCAAAATACCGAACCAAAAATACCGGAGGATGTAAACCTATTCTTCATACCAGTTCAGAGTACCAAACCGGCCTGACACCTTAATCAACATGGTGACATCAATGACAACATAAAGATTGATCTTTTCATTCTTCCAACAAAATTGATGATTTCTAGAAAATACAAATCATGTTGAGAAAAGTATTGATATGTGGAGATTGGATTCAAAGGGAATGGTGTTTTCTGCATTCTTCCAGTATAAAAATAATAATTCTGCTAGGTTCTTTCCCACTTATAGGAATTTGAAAATATTTATAGCTAATAGTAACCTACCCTCATGACTTTAATAATGTGGTTTGGGTTGATTGATTTCCACTCGAAAGGCCTTCATGGAACTATATTATAAATAATGGAAATTTGTCTACTTCTATGCATATCAAGAAAATCTATCAAATTTTCTTTTGAAACAGATACCATTAATTACTCTAAATTATGTTGTTCAAAATTTGTAAGCTATTCTTTTAGCTAGATTAATATTAGCAATATAGTGCCTTATTTCTAAAAAATATAATAATTTTTTCTATTAATTCATTCATCACATTGGTTTCCTCTTCATTCTAAGTGTTACCAACTAGATATTTATGGATTGGTATATATTCAACCTGAAGTGGTAACATAGAGCTTTTTCTTTGACTAGTTTTGTAGGCTCCACATTAATATCATACTCAATAATCTTGGTTATCCAATTGGCTTTTTTTCACTAATATCACCACCTAGGATATATTCACTCGTGCTTGGGTGGACAACCATGACGATAATATTGGAGATCAAGGTAAATCTAAAATCACGGTTTGGCATGGTGTAGGTGAGGGTCTACATACCCTAGGTACAAAATTTTATTGAGTAGGGGCCTTTTTTAGGTGTGTGGGGAGTTTTTAGACACATGGGAAGCTTGTAAGAAAGTGCAGGGGTGTAGCAGGCTCAGTGGGGGAAATTTGGGCATGGGTTTTTTAACCTTTCTTACAAATTTTTAAGGAATTTTTGGGGCTATTGGAATTGTGTAGGGTTTCAGTTAGGGGTATTTTTCCTCTTATGGGTATGGTCTCACCTATAGGCTCAAGATTTCTTCAAAACATGCCTTTTTGTGATGCTTTAATGAGGGGTGACCCATCCCTACCTGTGCATGCAAATGCGATTGATTTGTTAACAAATATTTGAGTGGGGAGGGCTCATCACAAAATCAGGGTCCTCATATCTTGAAGGTAAATGGGTGTCTAGAAAGGAGCCTTGATCCTCCAGTTCTGGTGATTCAATTAGAGTCGGTAGAGGAAGATATTAACTACTTGGCTAATCATGCATTAATTTGTAAGTTCATGGGGATCCGAGTTCCTCCCCTCTCTCTGAAATCCTGGGCTCATCAAATATGGAGCACTGAGGGTGATATGGAGGTGATGATGGTAGAGAATAACTATTTTATGGAAGTCTTCAATTGTCTAGTAGATATAAATAAGGCCTTTGAGGGGCAGCCCTTCTTTAATCAGGTTGGTCTTTTCATCAAACCTTGGTGTTGGAAGTATGAAGGTGTTTTCATTGATGTCAATAAGCTTGTGTTGTCATTGATTATAGTTGTGTAGTGGTTGAGAAGAGATTTTTTATTTGATTATTTTCATTACGTTGTCATCAGTTAAGTTGCTATTGTTAACCTCTAGTGTTACTTTGATAAGCTTCTATTTATGGTTTAGATGTTGAGGATATTGAGAAAATTGATAAAATAAGGAAATAGGGTGTTGTAGAGGTGTTTTGGTTTTGCTTCATATTTCTTCTGGATTGAAGATTTGCTTATGTAGTTTGGATATGTTGGTAAGAGGTGTTAAGAGTTTCTATATCCAAAATTTTGGCTTCTAGATTGATGGTAAGAGGAAGTTATGTTCACCAGTGTGTCAACTAGTTTTGTGGTATTGTTTACAGATGTGTCGGGGTGAAATGTTTTTCTCCATGTTTCTCCACAATATTTCTTCAGTTCTTGTGATTCTAAAGGTATGTTAATGGTGTTGATCTCTTGCTTGTGTCAAGAGGATTACTGGTTTGGTATTTTGGAAGATACATTTTAGAGTTGTAGTGTTTGGTAGTGTATTTTGAATGTACAAGCTATGTACATTTTGAAGGTGGGAGTTGTGAAGGAGTTTCATGGATTTCAAGAGGATAGATGAATATTCTAGATCATGATGAAGCATGGCACATTGTTCGTAACTCATCCTTGGATTTGAGGAAGTGTGTATTTCAAAGTTTAATGGTGTTTGCATGGGTAACGAACAACCTGGTGTTTACACTATATTCAAAGATGTTCAAGCATTAATGAAGGTGTAGCATGAAATGCGAGAGTTGATTTGGGTCCTAGTTAAGTTTTTTTTTGGTCCATTTTCATTCATATCCACTGTGGGAATGTTTAGTGTTGACCTATTTTGAATTTGTAAAGTATAAGGTGAGTGTAGCTGACTTGAAGATATTTTCCAAGTTGTGGATGATATAAATGCAAGGTGAATTGATGTGAGATGAAGTGTAGAATATAGTTGAGTGTGATGATGTGAAATTAAGTGTAAACGTGTGAATTATAGTGTGAGCTATCATGCAAGATTGTTGAATGTTGTGAGCTGAGGTATCTTGTTCTCTTGAAGGCTGCTAGTGTTGTCAGAATGGTTATGGTGGATTATCTGTTGCATTGAGATAATGTTCTCTATGTAAAATTCTATCTTATTTCTTCTTTCTATTCCAACAATGAGGTTGGGTTGTGAGAATTTTTGGATAGTGTGTCCTATTTTGGTAGTGAGCCTCCTTGTACTAGTTTTGCAATTAATTATATTGTGAGCTAATCCTCACCGTGGTTTTTCCCTCATTGGGTTTTCCACATAAATCTAGTGTTCTCTTGTGTATGGTGTTGGTTGTTTCGGTTTCTATTATCTGCTTTTCATGCTTAAACTTTATAACAGATTAAGGGTTTAATGAATGCATGTGAATCTGATTAATGTTGGGGGTTTTAATATTCTAAATTGGTACAATTGATTCACCCCCCTCTCAGTTGTCTCGTTCATTGAATAATTGGTATCAGAGCAAGGTTCCTTAGAGAAAAGCTTGAATGCTTGAGATAGATCTGGATGGTGAACAAGAAGGAGATCCCTATGTTTGATGGTACAAATTATGAATTTTGGAAGGTGAAGATGGATGGCTATTTGATTTATCTTGGATATGAAGTTGCAAGGGAAAAAAATATTGCATACACCATACTTGCAAATGGACTGCACACAAGTGATGAAATCAAGGCCTATGAAACAAATGGTAAGGTAAGGTTTATTCTTGTAACCAATCTTAGAAATACTTAATTAGTAAAAGTTATGGATTTGAAAACTGCTAAAGAAGTTTGGGATAAGCTAGAAAGTATCTATGAAGGAGATGATAAAGTTAAACAAGCTAAGTTATAGAATTCGAAGGAACAATTTGAGACTTTACGAATGTCTCATGATGAAACAATCACAAGTTACATGCAGAGGGTTAATGAATTGGTAAGTACAATGAGAGGTCTTCGTGCACAAGTCAAAGAACCTTAAGTGGTAAAGAAAATTCTTAGAACTCTTATTGATTCTTATAGTGAAAAGGTTTTTTTCTATTGAGGAATTTGTAGATTTTAATACATACACTAGAGATCAGTTGTATGGTACACTAACTACATTTGAAATGAGGAAAATTGGTCCAAAAAATGGTACAAAAGTGGAGATTACTTTCAAGACCGAAAAATAAAAAAAAGATGAAGATTTAGATGAAGATTATCTTGATGATGTGGAAGATAACTTTGTAAGAAGAATGAAAAAGGGCACCAGTAAGTACAAGGGTAAATTACCTTTCAAGTGCTTTAGTTGTGGAAATGTAGGTCACTGTTCTTCAAGATGTCCAAATTGAACTACGAACAATAAGAAAAAGGAAAACAAAGGTATGATATCAAGAAAAGCTACTATGTTAGAGAAGATGTTGGTATTTATAATGATGTATCTATTTATGGAGATGTTGATGATAATGAATGCTTTTTATTATCTTTAAAATATGAATTCGTTTTTGCTGACTCTAGAAGATGTGTGAAGGAAAGTGTCTCAAAGAAAAATGACAAAGTTGGAGGTACCTTGGTGTTTTCTTTTCATGTCAAACAAGACAAAAAATATTGGGTTATTGACTGTGGTTGCTCAAATCATATGAACAGAGAAAAGAGTACGTTTGTTAAACTTGAAAAATATGATGGAGGACTTGTTAAATTTGGAGATGATCCAGGTGATAAGATTTTTGGAATAGGATCAATCAGTTTTGATGGAAAGCATAACACTGAAGATTTTTACTATGTTAAAGGTGTAAGGCATAACCTCTTGAGTTTTGGAAAAATGTGTAGCAAAGGATGCAATATTATGTTTCAAGACAATGGGTGTGAGATTAGGAAATGATTTGGAACTATAATTGTTTTTGGAAAAAGGAAAGATGGAAATATCTATCAGCTCAAGGGTGTTGATGGTCACTGTTTTATGACTCAGATTAATGATTTTTGGTTATGGAATAGGAGAATGTGTCACATTCATTTTGATAAACCGGTTAGAATCAATTTAGTTCAAGTAGCGAGAGATCTACTGAGGATTACAAAGCCTATCAATTCTATTTGTAGAGATTGTCAATTTTGAAAATAAACTAGAAGTAGTTTTAAGGGAAAGGAACAATATTTTATTGAATTGTTGGAATTAGTACACACAAACCTTTGTGGTCTGACAAGATTGAGAAATCTTCAAGGTGATAGGTATTTCATTATTTTGATTAGGATTATTCTAGAATGACATGGGTTACTTTTCTTAGAGAAAAATCTGAAGCTCTAGATAGATTCAAAGCATCTAAAGCTATGGTTGAAAATGAGATGGATTTGAAGATCAAATGTTTGATGTATGATAGAGGTGGAGAATTCACTTCCAATGAATTTAACATATTTTGTGAGAATCACAACATAAAAAGGCATTTATCTACCCCTAGGACTTAACAAAATGGATTGGTTGAAAGGAAAAACATGATTGTGAGTTGAGAAGCTCTCCAAAAATGAACAATAAGACACCATCTTTCCCACACAGGTTTGTTTTGTGTAAGTGGCCTCTTTACTCCCGTATTCCTTGTGTTTTTTCCTTCCTTATTCGCTTGTCTTGCATGTGTGTTTTTTCATTTAAGTCGCTCCTCAAACCTATTCTGGGTCTTGACTTGATCTTGTTTCCTCCCTCCACTTATAGAGGGAGGCACGGGCGACTTGGGTCCCAACTCCATCAATGCTAACCCTAGGTCTTCGATGACACCTCTAAATAGTGTGCAAAAGTCTTTCAAGGAAGCACTTGCAACACATGGTGTAGAAGTCTCTATGAACGCCAAGTTTGACATTGAGGAGAATGATATATATGGATCAAAGGAAGGTAAGCTACCCTCCATAACCTCCAATTATCTTTTCATTTCCCAAAATAATGAACTTAAATATGTTATTTCAAGTGAAAGATGTAGATTAAAGAACTCTACCATTTTCTTCGTTGCCATCGACACTAACAAAGTCTTGGCAAGGAAGTTTATAGATAATTGGCTGGTTAAAACCTGGGCTAATAAATTTGGAATATTGGTTAAATTTTGTAGAATGATACATTGAGGGTTGTTCGTTATTTTCCTAGCGAATAATGATATGTAGAAAATAATTCTAGAAAAATCATACTAGAACCTTGGTGGTTGTACTTTTAGGGCACTCCCATGGGCTCTGGTCACCATTGTAGACGAAATTATTGCCCTCTCCTACTCTAGGTGGGTGGTATTAAATAATCTTCATCCAAAATTTTGGAAAGTAATCCCCCAAATTTTAGCACATATCGACTCCATCATGCGCATAGATGAGGCAAAAGCTACATTTCCACATCTGGATGCACAGGTGCTAGTTACTCTAAAACTTGGCATTGAAATCCTTGCCAACATTATTATTAAAGAAGATGATAACCTCCTTGTCTGCCCTCTTTAAATCTTGGGGGCCTAAATGCTTTCTTTCTCTATTGTCATGAAGGCCATGTCTAGAAAAATTGTCCTATTATAAAGAATAAAGGGGTTAACACAAAAGAATGTGATCCCCCTGCTGCTACTCCTAGTTCATCTCACAAGGCTTTTGATTCTTAACCCATGTCAGAGGAAACCCCAATGGTGGTGACGTTGGCTGAGGTTGGGTGGGTGAGGAAGCTTCCCTTTCGCTTGAGCCGCTTATAAGTTGTTCACCATCGGTGAATGGTGGCGATGGGTTTGTGGTATTTGAGCTAGTCGAGAGGCATGAAAAATTCCCTACCCCTCCCCTTCAGAAATCCCAAGTGGCAATACCCACTCATAACTCTTTTGAGGCCCTTTCTCAGGACAATGACGATGGTGACATTACCTTGATTGGCGATAGTGACTTGGGAGCCCATGCCTTGGTCCATCGCATAGCCAAAATCCCAAACATTATTGAGAAGCTCAACACTTAGCAATTGGCTATGAGGGGAATTAGAAAGAGAATTGAAGAAAATCTAGCTAAATTATTTGACTTCAATTCAGATTCAAAGAACACAGTCTATCAAAGAAATAAAGAGGTCAATTGGTTCAAGGTTGAACCGATCAAAAATATTTTGAATGAGGGTCAGGATGGTAGTTTTCCTTTGGGTGGTACATGGTCCACATTAGGTGTGGCCAATAAGCTAGCTAGGGAGGGTGCTTATGACCCTCTCAATGGTACTCCTCAAAATTTTGATTATCGAGACCTAGAGATTGCAACCTACAATCTCCCTCAGGTTGCATTTGGGTATACATTGGAAAAGGCTGAATTTAGCAAAAATAGTGGGTCAACCCACCCCAAACGTGCCGAGACCTCACCAGTTGAGGACCCTCAAATTACCCATGAGAGAAAAACTATCCCATATCTGACCACGAACAATAAACATGTCCTTAACCCTCAAAAAATTGTCTATAATAAGGAATCTATCAAAGATAAAGAAAATAAATATTATAAATCAACATTTGAACCAAAAGAGGAGGATAATGAAGGGACCCCTAGTACCAAAGGGTGCAAATCTGAGGAGGGTGGAATTGTGGGATAGGAGCCCCAAACCACAAAGCCCAAGCAAGGCCAAGAAAACATAGCATCTCAGTTGGCGGAGCCACAAAACGGGGAGGAAAAAAGTAAGCATAGTTCTCCAATCCTCGATGGTAAAAAAACTAGAAACCAAGGATAAATTACCTAAGTTCTTTGAAAATTTCAAAGGAGACCAAAGAGACATAAACATGAGCTTTGAAAATGAGACTTAAATGTATTTCATGGAACGTTAGGGGACTGGAATCTCCTGACAAGAAGTATATAGTGAGAAGGTTTCTAAACCTTGAGAAGAAGAAGGATATTGCGTGTCTGCAAGAAACTAAAGCTACTGGGTTCACTTTGGAGATGAAACTAAAATTTGTTTGGAACTCCTCTAATGACTTTTCAACCACACATGAAAAAGGTAGGGGAGGGGCAACCATCTTGATGGCTAATCATTGGGCTCAATACATTACTGGGAGTGGAACTTCACCTTGTAATAGGGTAGTATGGGTCAAAATTGAAAAATAGGATGCAAGTTTTGGGATATGTTATGTTTATGCCTCCAATGACCATAGGGAGAGATGTAACCTATGTAAATGGCTTTCAATATTCAAGGATATTCTCTAGATTGTGGGAGACAACTTCAACATGGCTGAGCAAGAAGAGGACAAATGGGGAGGAACCAACTTGACATGGAAAGGCAACAAAAGACACTTCTGGTTGAGATGTAAAAATAAGATGAGGCTAACTAACCCTATGGAAGGATGAAAAATAAATACAATGGGGTATGGTTCTCCTAGTGTAATGCCCAAAAAGGAGAAGGAAAAATTTATTCTAGACTAGATAGGTTCTATACCAATAAAAATGTTTTTAATTTTCTCCCCAATGACAATGGGATCAAGGTTCAGGTATATCCTTATACCCTCTTTGATCACCACCCCATGATTACAACACTCACCAGCTGTGCCAATCCCTCACTGGGAGACAAAAGAGAAAAAAGCTTCATGCTCAATACCCAACTATTGAAAGATAGTGACTGTAGAGAAGCCATTGCCTCCCTAAGGGAAATAAACAAGTGGATTTTGAAAGAAGCTTCAAATATTGAATGATGGAATTCTAATGTAAAAAGATGGAGGTCCCTCTTCCAAATAATTGGAAAAAAGTGGGCCCTGGACAAAAGGGAGGATGAAAAAACCTGCAAGACTGCCTTCTTGAGGCGTAAATCAAACTACAAGCTAATCCTAGAAATGAGGAACTTTGTGAAAGGATAATTCCAAAGATAGTTTGAGAAAGATACAGGCTCACAAGGTGACTATATAGAAAGTTAGAGCAAAACTGAACTAGCTAAGTTGTGGGGATAAGTGTTCAAAGTTCTTCTTCAACTATCTAAAGGAAAATAAAGTTAAGGAACATGTGGAGCAGATTTGGGATGGGACACAACTATGTGCCACCAAAGAAGAAGTTCTAGAATGCTTCCACTCCTTCTTCAAAGAGATGTTTTTCATCAGACTATGGGGGTGGGCAGGGCATAAAAGCCAAATCCATCATCAAAAGGCTTATACCTAGAATGATTAGTAAAGAAGATTGTCTCAAGCTTGAAAGTGACATCACCAAAAGTGAGGTAGCTAATGCAATTATGTCCATGAGCAATGATAATTCCCTAGGATGGGATGACCTCCTGGTGGAATTCTATAAAGAATTCTCTAAATGGGTGTGCGATGGCCTCCTACAA
Organism: Sequoiadendron giganteum; assembly: GCA_007115665.2. NCBI lineage: Eukaryota > Viridiplantae > Streptophyta > Pinopsida > Cupressales > Cupressaceae > Sequoiadendron > Sequoiadendron giganteum. The sequence continues at coordinate 202,568,220 of CM021102.1, read as the reverse complement.
GTATATAAGGAGGCCCTGGAAAAAGGGTCTTTGGAAGAAGATATCAACAAAGGAATTATTAAACTTCTCCCAAAGGGAGGAGACAAAACCTTTTTAAAAAATTAGAGGCCTATAACACTGTTGAATATCTCTTATAAGATCTTGGCCAAGGTAATTGTGTCACGGTTGGCCAATATCTTGCCAAAGTTCATAAACAAAACTCAAATAGGGTTTATAAAAGGCATATACATTCTTGAAAATCTAATAACAAGATGGGAAGCCTTGGAGTGGGCTAAGAACTCTAGTCAAAGCGTGACAATGCTCCTCTTGGACTTCAAAAAAAATATGATAGGGCAGAGTGGGTTTTTCTGAGAACAATGCTTCGAGATTTTGGTTTGCCTGACAAATTCTGTAATATGGTGGACACCCTATTGAAAGATGCTTCAGCTCAAGTTGATGTAAATGGTAAGCTATCTAAAAAAATCCTACTTGAGAGGTCCATCCAGAATGGCTGCCCTTTAACCCCAAACCTTTTTGTCATAGCCTCAGATGCTCTCCATTATCTCTTAAGAGACAACACTTTTTCCCCTAGAATCAAGGGGATCTGCCTTCTTGATCAAAATGAATTAGTGAATGTTCAGTTTGCGGATGATACCTCCATCTTGTTGGAGTTGGAACAAAGCAACTTGGATTCTTTAATGAAGAAGTTTGATCTCTTCTATCTTGCATCTGGTGCACAACTCTCTAGGGCCAAGTCTACCTTTCTTAGGGGGAAAGAGGAGCCACCTAAATGGATGGAGAAATATGGTTTTCAGTGAGGAGGGTCCAAAAAGATTGTGAGATACTTGGGAATCCTATTTTCTGTAAGCCCAAATCTTAAGGAAATGTGGAATTGGGTCAACTCTAAGATTGAGAAAAAGATAAGTGGGTGGAATAGACAATACCTCTCTCTGGCAGGTAGAATACAAGTTTTTCAAAAGGTTCTAGCCTCCTACAATATTTATTTTGTCTATGTATGGTTCTTTAGTAACTACCAAGTTAATGACATCCAGAAAAGAATTAGAAATTTCCTCTGGTCAGATGGAAAGGGAAAAAAAAAGAGACACTCGGTCAAGTGGGAGTGGTGGTGCCTAAATAAAATTCAAGCGGGTATTGGTTTGAAAGACCTCAGACTGCAAGGGGTTGCACTTGCAACTAAATGGATCCTGAGATCCCTGGAAGGTAATGAGCCTTGGAAAGTATTGGTCAGGAAGAAAATTGAGCAGGTAGTCCCAAAACAAACCAAGACATGGAAATCTTTGCCCATAAGTGACATTATCCTTAGTGAGCACCCAATGGTCCCGGTTGGGTCCACTATCCTTAAAAGCCTGTGGAAGGCTTGGGGTCTAGCAAAACACAATGTGTCTCTTAAAAATAGTAACACTACCCTTAATAATAATGTAGAATGTCTCTCTCGCAGCTCCATTTGGTGAAATCTTGAGCATAATTGGAAAAAGCTTTCCCTACTCCAGGGCTACTCGACCAAACAATGGCACAACAAAAGCATCAAAACATTTTCTGATATCATCTCTGATGGTAACTTGATAAACTGGGATAACATCCCAGAAAAGTCTGATTTACCAGATTGTAATGTTAGAACTTACTCTATTGTTATCAAATTTTCACTACAACTCAATTTGATAGAGCTGGTTATTCAAGATCTATTTTAAGGTGAAGAGTTTCAATTTACCTCTGCTGATGTTTAACCATTGCAAGTGTTTGAGTTCATTGTGAAAATAGAAATGCAATGTGTTTAGTTGCTTATTGTCAATTACAACATTAAGTATTGTATGGAGATTTTATTTAAGAGGGAAATGCTTTCATTCTGCATAACATTCATAGTGTTTTAAACTTTGTTTTTTGCAAAAAGGAAAAGTACATAATTAAAAAAGTGTTTCACAAATATTTTATTTGTATTTATTGGGTAATGGAAACCAAGTGTCCCACATAAGCTGTGGGAGTAGCTGAGATAGTGTATCAAAAGGAACATCCTACACTACTAAAGATTAAAGGAAGGAAAGACATATAAGAAAGAACATAGTCATCATTGCCTGGTGTCTTCAGTTAATTCTGGAATGATGCACCATCCTTTGTCCCCTAGCTCCTGATAGACCTGCAAGAGATGTAAAAATCTATTAGAGCTCTGACTATGAACATTCCTATATGAATCATCAACAATAATGTAGAATGCTGATAATGATACATTGAAATAGTTGAGCAAGAACAAGAAGTGTGACAAAAACCAAGGAGGAGACATCATGATAACATATTGTTTTATCTAATATTGTTTTCTTCCTGTGCAGGTAGAGGGAAAGTCATGCTGTTGACCGAGTGTGGAATTTTTAAAGCATGTGGTGTAAAATGGGCTCCCACAAGGGTTGAGACCCGACATGCTATCCCTCATGCATTCAAAGAGGGACTGAGAAGAAACAGATTCAAAATGATCAAGGAAAGACATCCATCAGATAAGTGCATCATAAAAGCCAAGAGACTCAAAAGTTGACCATTTAGGACAGTCAACTCTTGAAGTGCAATGAATTGAGAATAATGAGTGATCAACTGTTCAAGTGCAGTTCATGGATGTGATAGTGAACATGCATACATAATGCCTTGTTTATAATCATCAATTACAAGTGAATCAAATTAGAAAGTTCCAGAACATCATAATCAAATAGTTCATATTTGAAAATCTTCCATGCAAGTGTAGTGCATTCATACTATCATGCTGCTGTTTGAAGAGAAAAAGCACTAAAGGAAGCATAAGGCTGTGAAAAAGAAGTGAAATGTGCATGTTTTGAAGTATTAGAATGCATTGAACTCATGAAAAATGGCTACAAATGAAACACTAAAAACATCAAAGTTGTTGCAAAGGAGTGTTTCCCGAATGTCGAGTGTTTGCTCACACTATAGTGGCTGAAAGCAAGTGATTGCATGATGAGAAGTAAAGCATAACAAGGAAAAGATGAATTTGAGAGTGAAGATCTGTATATTTTATCAAGTAAGTGAGCTACAACAGTAGCATGAAATTATGTCATTTTGTTCTTTCAAAACAATGCATCTATGCTATGGTAAGCCAGTGTCAATATCAAGCTAGGTTTTCGAGGGGTGCAAGTGCAAAGGAAAAGATCTAGAGTTCGAGCCCTCAAGAGAAAATCCATATTGTTCCATTTAAATGTTTTAAAATTTCAGAAGGAAAAATATTTCAAGCTCAGGATGAATGTAGGCAAGCTAAAATTAACTCTTATGGTCGCGACCTAAGAGTTAATTTTCTCTCACAAATAGAATACCCATTTAGGGTATTGTGTTCCAAACACAAATACAAAGAAAATAAACATACCTTGAGCTTGTTACCAATGGAAAGTGCTAGCATAAAGTGTAAATGATGGAGTTATAGGCCACAACCATAAGGGTTTGGGAAACCCACAAAATGGATAGGCTTGTGCTTAAAAATGTGATTTCATTTAACAATTATGACTGTGTTTCATGGAGGGCCGAGCCCTAACATGTTTTATAGGAAAGGAGGGAAGAAATATATAGTGGCCGTGGACCATGTAAATGGCCGATCCCAAAAAACCCACAACCCTTCATATTTTTTTAAAGAAAAGCTTGAGAAAGCTTTATTTAAGAGGGAAATGCCATAAAATGAAATCAACAGTGGAGCTTACCTTCATAATCTGTGGAAGAACTCGATGGAAGCCACAACCAAGCCCCACAAAGTGCCTCAACAAACCCTCTAATGGCGGCCATGATTATGGTAAAGGAGATTTCGACACAACAAAAGAACAAAAAACACATCAAAACCACATACAACCGTGACCAAAAGGCCATATTTCTCATTGAATAAAGCCAAGGAATGAGAAAAATCACAGTCAAAGCTTACCGTCAGGTGAGGAGGATTGAATGCATCAAAAAATTGAAGGAGATGAGCTTGAATGGTGGCTCCAAGATGAAACCCTAATTCCTCCATGATGAGGCACATGTAGAGCCCTGTTCTTCACCAAAGGCCGATGCAAAATGATAGTCAAAATGAATGCTTGACAACCTTTTTTTGTTAGGGTTTTTACCCTATACATTGGCCAATGTGATTATAATCACATTTATTTAATTTTCAAATTCCTTTCTTTCTATTGCCTAGGCCGATATAAGCCTATGGCTTATAATTTTATTTTCTTTGATTTTTAAAGAAAATCAAATCAAAACCATGCACATGGGCCTTCTCTAGGTTTTCCCCTTTTTTCAATACCTTAGAAACATTCATGCCAATCTCCTTTAAAGATTAAAAAGATGACTTTAGGCCTATTATTTGCCTAAGTTAAGTGAACATATGTGGGGAGCCTATATTCTTTTTATGATTTTTTTATATAAAAAATAAATGTATATGAGAGCACCATGTAATATTTTGATTTTTTGCAATAAATAAATGTAAAAATAAAAATAGTTGGAGATCAAAAGGAAAAATCAAGAGTGAAGAGATAAATAATTTGAAGACAATAAAAAAATGAAGTAACAGGGTGGCTTTCTATTTTTGTATTTCAGGGACTGCAAAATTGTAAAACGCTAATTAAGCAATGTTTCTATAAATTACTTGATTAGCTGTTGTTTAAATGCAGTTGAGTGGTGCAGTTGAGTTTTCAACTGAAACTTTCTATTCTTGGATTCAGTCTTGGGCAGATTTGAAGAAAATATGCCACATTGAAGGTCTAATTTTTAAGATTTTTGAAGGAGCTCAAAAATGCAGAAGGATTGCCTTTTGGAGAGGCAACAACCTGATTTTTCTATTTTTGGCACTACAAGGTCACATCTTGTCTATAAGTTTGAGAGATTTTAATTTCTCCAGGTTCAGAATTCCTTGATTTCTTGCTTTCTTATCTACTTTGAAAGCTTTGTAAACAATATTTTGAATCAGGTTCTAATGTATTATTCCTCCATTTGCAATAAAGTAACAAATTTCTCCTTCTCTCCTTCTTGTCATAATATCATGGTGATAGTATGACTTGGTTGTGATTCAGATTGTTGAATCCTTCCTTGTCTTGTTATTGTGGGTGACTATCAAGTTTAGCCATAGGTTCAGGTTGCACATTGTATTATGTCTTAAGAGTCTTTATGCAAAATATTGATGAACTGAATGCATTGTGGTGGGTTGTGAGAGATAATTGCTGTCAAAGAAATGTTGTGAGTTAAGTTTCATCAAGATATTCATATTCAATTGATCATCTTAAGTTGTAGGTGTTAGATTATTTCAGTTCTCCCTTGCTCCTTTTCCCCTGAATTTGCATAGTTTAAATGGTTAGTTGAAAGGGAACCGAACCATTCTAGAGATTCACTCTCTCCAATTGGTTTACCCATAAACCAGAGAGTGTTTCCATGTTGCGACATGATAGACAAGTGTAACTTGCCTAAAGGGTGCAATCCTGATCGCAAAAATCTACATTGTTGGAAGCATGCAAAGAGGCACACCTCCCCAAGGCTGCAGAGCAAGAGTGTGATGTTTCTAATAATGTTTTTTGGAAAGATGGCTCCTCTCTTAACTATATTAAAGCTAAATCTATCTATAGTGAGCTAACTAGGAGTAACTTTGTTCTTGATCATGTAGATAATTGCTGGGATATTTCTTTGAACACTAAAAAATGGCAAAAAATTCTCTCCAATGTTTGGCATTATTCAATGGAGCCCAAAAAGGCTTGCTTTAGGTGGCTTGTCATACTAAAAATAATACCTTTCAAAGCTAACTTTCTTGACCTACATATATGCAGCATCTATAGGACGTCAGAAATAGTTAAACACATTCTCTTTGATTGTTTATATGCATGAGAAATATGGAATTCATTCTGTCTCAATTTGAAAATATGCAACAAGGATGGTAAAATCAATTGGAAATATATTCTTTTTTTTAATCTCAAAATTAATTATGAATGTAAATTATTTTGGAATTTTCTAACTAATGAGATTTTATGGCATATTTGGAAGGCGAGGAACAATGAAAAGTTTATGGGAGTGAAGAGGGTACTTACTAAGTCTAAAAAAAGACTCACACATGATTTTATTTCATCATAGGTATCTATCCAGATTGAGATCCAAATGGAAAAAATCATGAATTTGATAAGAAAAGGATCAACATGTCGACCGAACCTAGAGGAAGTAGAAATCTTCAAGAGGGCCTTCGATGAGTTACAAAATGCGGTGAATGAGGCTGTCGGACCTGCAAGGCAAAGAGGACCCATTAGCTGAACCCCCAAATGGAAGACATAGTAAATTTAACATAATGATGCTGGCCAGACCAATGATATTGGTAACACTCTGTAATTAATAATGATATTTTTTAAATGACCTCTTTTTATGAGCTTCTTGTAAACCAAGATGGGCGCTGAAGATATTTAGTCGACTACAAACTGTATCTTTTGTAAAGGCCTCTGATGTAAACCAAATTGAAGTGGAATATGTAGTGAAATCAGTCATATATATTTTCTGCTCCATCTCGGTAAACTGTAGTAGTAGTCCTATGTAAATATCGATATACTATATTCAATACAAAAAAAAATGATTGTTGAAGAATCTGCAAGGACTATGATAAGAGAAGCTAACCTACCAGAAGTCTACAAGAGAGAAGCAATGCATATTGTTGCTTACATACTTAATAGATTCCAAGCGAAAGATAACAACACAAAGACTCGCTATGAGTTGTGGTACAAAAGGATCCCTACTGTCAAGTACCTTAGAGTGTTTGGAAGCAAATGCTATATCAAGAGAGATGATGAAAAATTAGGAAAGTTTGATGCAAGGTCTGATGAAGGTATCTACCTTGGATATTGTACTAAAAGAAAAAATTATAGATGTTACAAAAAAATACTAATAAGGATTGTTGAAAGTGCAAGTGTCAATATTGATGAAGATTTACAAAATTTAGTTGTAATAGATGGATATGAATTGGATGAGCCTACTTGTAGAGAAGATGAAGAAAAAGCTAAGGAAAAAGAAGTGCATAATGAAGAGGAAGAAGCTTCGAAAAAGACTCCTAAGACCCCTAAGTATGTGCAGAGAAATCATTCCAAAGAAAAAATCATTGGAGATAAAAACAAAGGTGTGTTGACAAGGAGAAGATCTGCTGAAGAGGAGGTAAATCCATGTTTACTTTATAAAATTGAACCGAAGATAGTAAGTGAGGCATACAAAGATGAACATTGGATGAAGGAAATGGAAGAACTTATTGAGATTGAGAAGAATCAGACTTGGGAACTAGTTCCTAGACCTTAAAATAAAAATATTATTGGAACTAAGTGGGTATTCATAAACAAGTTGAATGAGAATGGAGAAGTGGTAAGAAATAAGGCGAGGCTTGTGTGTAAGGGCTATGCACAAGTTGAAGGAATATATTTTGAGGAGACATTTGATCCGGTGGCTAGAATGGAAGCAATTTGATTTTTTTTGGATTTTTCATCACATAAAGATTTTAAAGTTTATCAGAAGGATGTATACTCTACTTTCTTGAATGGAGATATAGAAGATAAAGTTTATAGGGAACAACCATAATGATTTAAGTTGTCAGATAAGTCTAATACAGTTTGTAGATTGAAGAAGACATTGTATGGATTAAAGCAAGCTCCCAGAGCTTGGTATGCGAGGTTGGATAGATATTTGATACAAAAAGGATTTAATAAAGGCACCACAAATAGTAACCTTAACTTTAAAGTCGAGGAAGATCAAATCTCAATAGTGGTTGTGTATGTTTATGACATAATATTTGGAGGAAATGAAGCTATGTGCAAAAAAATTGTAGAAGAGATGCATAAAGAGTTTGAGATGTCTATGCTTGGGGAGATGAATTTATTCCTTGGGATACAAATCAATCAAATAGATAAATGCATATGCATTTCACAATCAAAGTATGTTAAAGAGATTTTGAAGAAGTTTGGAATGGATGACTACAAACTGGTATGTACTCCTATGGTTACTAGTTGCAAACTAAATAAAGATGATGAATCCCCTAAGGTTGATTAGAGAAAGTATAGATCTATGATTGGTGGACTTCTATACCTAACTGCTACTAGATCAGATATCATGCATGTAGTTTTTCTTGTGGCTATGTTTTAAGAAGATCCTAAAGAGACACATGTTGAAATAGTGAAGAGGATATTTAGATATTTGAAGGGCACTTCGGATTATGGCTTGTAGTATCCTAAGGATATTGATTTCACATTGAGTGCTTATACAAATGTAGATTGGTATCGTGGCTTAGCAATAAACAAGATTTTGTTTCTTTATCTACTATAGAAGCTGAGTATATTGCAGCAACATCTTGCTACACATAGGTATTATAGATGAGATAGACATTGAAGGATATTAGAGTAGTGTATTGTGAGCCTATTTCTATCTTTTGTGACAATACAACTGCAATAAAATTTTCAAAGAATACAATGATGAACTCAAGAACAAAGCATATATCAATCAAGTATCACTTTTTGAGAGAGAAGGTTGTGGAGAATGAAGTGAAACTTGAATATGTACCTACAAAGAATCAAAATGCTAACATATTTACTAAGGCTCTTCCTAAGGATACTTTTGAGTATCTTCAGGAGAAGTTGTGTGTTATTTCCCCTCCTTTGAACTAGAAGCATATGGAGATGCATCAATCCAGTGGATCTATGGATTCATTCTTTGTTTGGATTGATGTTGGTGACTATCTCTTAGGGGGGGTTGGTAGTAACATTGTTGCAGTATGGAATATATGTTATCATGGTGCAAAGGTTGTTGAGTTGATTGGTGTGTACTCCTAAGAGGGATTATTCAAAGCAGTTTCAAACGTCTTGGTTCTATGTCAAAGGGGGAGAACAATGCAAAATATTTTATCCTTTTCCATTGATGTCAAAGGGGGAGAGAGAGAGATAAGTCATCTGAAAAAGTAAAGTATCAAAGGGAGAGAGTGTAATGAGATAATTGTGCAAGGGGGAGAAAAGAGAAGGAAATAAGTATGTTCAGAGCTGTATGTTTTCTTTGATGGATTTTCACATCTTGTGTTGCCATCAATGAAAAAGGGGGAGATTTTTGCAAGTATGAAGGTGTTGTCATTGATGTCAACAAGCTTGTGTTGTCATTGATGAAAGTTGTGTAGTGGTTGAGAAGAGATTATTTCTTTGATTAGTTACATTATGTTGTCATTAGTTAATTTACCATTGTTAACCTCTAGTGTTATTTTGATAAGCTTATATTTATGGTTTAGATATCGAGGATATTGAAAAAATTGATAGAATAAGGAAACAAGGTGTTGCAGAGGTTTTCTAGTTTTTCTTCACATTTATTTTGGGTTGAATATCTACTTATGTGGTTTGGATATGTTTTTTAGAGGTGTTGAAAGTGTCTACATCTAGAATTTTGGCTTCTAGATCGATGGTAAGATGAAGTTATGTTCACAAGTGTGTGAACTGGTTTTGCGGCATTGTTTATAGAGATGTTTGGGAGAAATTCATTTTCTCCATGTTTCTCTGTAGTTGTTCTTTAGGTCTTGCGATTTTGAAGCTCATATGTTAATGGTTTTGATCTCTTTCTTGTGTCAAGAGGATTAGTGGTTTGGTATTTCAGAAGATGGATTTTATTTGCAGTATTTGGCAGTGTAGTTTGAATGTACAAGTTGTGTACATTCTGAAGGTGTGAGTTGTTGCAAAGGCATTTTATGGATTTCAAGAGGATAGAGGAATATTATAGATCATGATGAAGCATGGAATGTGGTTTTCAATTCGTCCTTGGATTTGAGGAAGCGTGTATTTCAAAGTTTAATTGTGCTTGCACGGGTAATAAATGACTTGGTGTTTACACTGCATTCGAAGATGTTTATGCATTAATGAAGGTGTAGTGTGATATGTGAGAGTTGATTTGGGTCCCAGTTAAGTTTTTCTTTGTTCCATTTCATTCCTATCCATCATGGGAATGTTTAGTGCCGACCTATTTTGAATCTTTAAAGTACAAGATGAGTGTAGCCGACTTGAAGATGTTTTTCAAGTTGTGGATGGTATAAATGCAAGGTGAATTGATGCGATATGAGGTGTGTAATAGAGTTGAGTATGGTGATGTGAAATTAAGTGCATAAGTGTGAATTATAGTATGAGCTATAACACAATATTGTTGAATGCAATGAGTTGAGGTATCTTGATGTCTTGAAGGCTGCTAGTGTTGTTGGAGTGGTTGTGGTGGATTCTCTGTTGCATTGAGATAATGTTCTATATGTAACATTATATCTTCTTTCTTCTTTCTATTTTGGTAATGATCCTAGGTAGTGAGAATTTTTGGATAGTGTGTCCTATTCTAGCAGTGAGCCTCCTTGTATCGATTTTGTAATTACTTATATTGTGAGCTAATCCTCACCATAGTTTTTCCCTTATTAGGTTTTCCATGTAAATTTGGTGTTCTCTTGTGTATGGTGTTGGTTGTTTCAGTTTCTGTTATCTTCTTTTCATGCTTAAAGTTTATAAAAGATTAAGGGTTTAATGAATACATGTGGATTTGATTACTGTTGAGGGTTTTAATGTTCTAAATTGGTACAAATGATTCACATCTCCCTCTCAGTTGTCTTTTCAATTCAACACTTGGCACATTTTCTTTAATCCAATGGAGGAGTTTCCATCAAGAGTTTCTATTTGGGTGTGACTCCCCTAGTTTACATTAGAGTTCTAGAGGAATGACATTCTTCATATGATCACTTTTCTTCTTGGCAAGCCAATGGGTCTGTCCCAAAAATCTCTAGATACAAAGGTAATTTCTTTTGCTCAAATTTGTAAAAAATGATTTAAATAAACTATTACTAGTCTATGGAAATTTGGCTTGGATCTTCTTCATGGATTCAACAATTAGATTGTGAGTCTCTTCCATTTTGTTGTTGGGTTTTTCATGAATATGAATATTACAGAGCAAATTTCCCAGGCTTAACCCAATAGGGCTCCAATCCCATGTACCATCTTATCAATCATCAAAGGTAGACAAAGGGAAATCCCCTATCTCATTGGAGGGTTCAAATTGTTAGGATAGGTGACATTAAAATTGCTATCCTAAGTTGATTTATGTGTCTCCACTTTCTTTGGAAAGTGTTCTAGAGGACATGAGCGACAAAATATTTATTAATTATTTTCTTATGAAAAATTGTAATTGCATTAAAAAAGGTGGATCCATTTTAGTGGCATTTACTAAGCATCCCAAGAGAATATTCCTCTTGGGCATCCAACTTTATGGGTTGGGACCACTTGAGTGTGCAGGTTCTTGTGTGTTATTTGCATGTTTTATATGCTCTTGCTTTGTTGGGTGACTATATTTGTATGGTGGTGCACGATCTTGCATGTAGCTATTAGAGCCATTAGAGAGTTATGGAGCACGCAGGTTTGACTATTTCCTATTGGATGTGGGTTAGGCACCCATGTGAAGGCCATGTGATAATTTAATATTTTATTTCATGTTTATGGGATGTCCACTAGGGGCATGGGTTTTTCCAAGTAGTTTATCTTGTTGTTTTGGGATACCATTTGTGGTATTATCTCCCACAAAATTCTATATATTGGAGCCTTTGGATGGTGGTTTAGTATAAGTTATTTGTAGGTTATCAGGACGATGAAGTGCTACCAGATTGTAGAGAGGATTGTTGTATTGATGTAATTCCTTGAAGATTAATAGAAATATTGGATCTCTTTGGGTGTGGAGTTTTTTCTTGCAAAGGTTTCTCCAAATATATCTTTTGTCACTTATGTTGATGACTTGTGGTATTGCAAATTTTTTCTTTCATTGTTGCAATTGTCAATCACTTAATAATTTTATGGTAATCTTGTAAACATAATTTCAAATTTGCAACCATATATTTAAGTTAATATTGCTACAAGTTATACCTTTATTTCCAACATTTGGTATTAGAGCTAACGATTCTATTAAGAGAGGGACACCTTTCTTGAGTGTTGAAGGTTTTTTGGTTGCAGCGGGAGCTTGTCTATTGTGGGTTTTATAAATGTGTGAGAAGATTGTAAACCATAGATTCTACCTCTTGTTTGGATATTGAGAAATTTAATGGCGCTGGCTACGAGATATGGAAGTTGAAGATGGAGGATCTCCTTGAACAAAGAGATCGGTGGTTGGTAGTTTCTAATGAAAATAAACCAAAATCAACATCTGATGAAGATTGGAAATGAGGAACCATTCGATTGTGTCTTGTAAATTTTTTCCTCTTGAATGTTTTAGAAGAATCTACTACATATAATTTGTGGAAGAGGATAGGTGATATTTACCAAACCAAAAGTTTAACTAATAAGTTGTATCTCAAAAGATGTTTGTATTCTTTGAAAATGAAGGATGGTGATTCTATTGTAGAATATTTAAATGCTATTAATATGATTATAAGTTAGCTTACATAAGTGGATGTTAAGATAGAAGAGGAAGATAAATGTATTTTGATGCTTTGCTCTTTACTCAAATATTGGGAAAATCTAATTGTTGCCATAAGTGGTGGTGGTACAGAACCAAAGATGGATAGTCTCATTGTAATACTTATTTTATAAGAGGTGAGAAGAAAGTCCATGAATGTGGGCTCCCAAGATGCCTTGCATGTGCGAGAAATGTCTAAAGAAAAAGAAGAGCCTAAAGGGGACATAAAGAGAGACAAGTCTAAAGGAAATTCTAAAACCCCCAGGAAGAACAGATTAAAGTGCTGCAATTATGGTAAGAGAGGGCATGTGAAGGAGTGTAGAAACAATAAAAATAGTTCAGATACTTCCACAGAAAAGTCCTCATAAGATGGTGATTCTGATGCTTTGTTTATTTTTTCTAACACTATTAGTGATGATGATTGGCTTATTGATTTAGGTTGCTCCTACCATATGAATCCTCACAAGGAGTGGTTTACTTCATATTCAACTTATGATGGGGGAGAATTTTTCCTTGGTAATAATAGCACAAAGAAGATTATTGGTATGGGAAAGGTAAAGTTACATTTCAGTGCTGGAAGAGTTAAAACTCTTGATCATGTTTTACATATTCCAAGACTTATGAGAAATTTACTTTCAGTATCCAGGTTGAATGATTCTAGAATGCATGTGACATTTGAGATGTTTGGTTGCAGGTTGGTAAGAGGGAGTTTGGCGATTGCTAAAAGATCTCAGATAGGGACTTTATTTAGGCTTAATACCTCCACTTTTTATAATTCTTCCAATGTAACTAGCACTGAAAATGCATGTATGTTGTGGCACCATAGATTGGGTCACATAAGTGAAAAGGGTCTTAAGACTATTTTGAATAAAAAGTTAGTTGATGGTATTTCTAATTATTTGGTTGGTGAAAATTATTTTTGTGAGCATTGTGTGTTTGGTAAGCAAAATAGATCATCATTCCCTAATGTGACTAATAAAGCTAAGATATTATTAGAGATCATTCATTCAGATGTGTTTGGACCAATGGATGTTGAATCTCTTGAAAAATCTCATTATTATGTTACTTTCATTGATTATGTGTCAAGATACACCTAGATTTATTTTATGCATGCAAAATCTGAAGTTTTCACTAAGTTTAAGGAATTTAAAGCCTTAGTTGAGAAGAAAACATATTATAAGATAAGGGTGTTGAGATCTAAAAATGGGGGTGAATATTGTTCTATGGAATTTGATGAGTTCTATAGGCATTCAGGTATTGCTTGACATCAGACTACACCTTATACACCTCAACAAAATGGGGTAGTAGAAAGAATGAACTGAACCTCACTGTAAAGATCTAGGAGCATGTTGAACGGTGCTAAGCTTGATAGATGATTTTGGGCATAAGTTGTAAGTATTGGATGTTATTTGGTTAATAGATCTCCTTGTTCAACTCTTGTTGATAAAAATCCTTATAAAGTGTAGATAGGTAGAAAGCCTTCTATTTCAAATTTAAGGGTCTTTGGTCATGAGGCTTTTGATCATGTGCCTCAAGAGAAGCATTCTAAGTTGGATCTAAAAGCACATAAATGCATCTTTTTTGGTTACATTGAGAATGTAAAATGTTATAAGCTTTGGAATCCACTAATCTGTAAAATGGTTTTCTCTAGAGATGTGATTTTTAGGGAGTTTAGAGCTTACTTAGGTGAAGAACAATCAAAGGAGTAAGATAAGACAAAAATAACACACTTTGAATAAATATTGAGAACTAGGAAGATGCACATGTGGAAGAAAAACCAGATGGATTTGAGGATAGAGAAGAAGAAAAGGGTTCAAAGAGTTCAGATGATGTGCAAGATGAGCATGTAGAAGAAGAAGAAGAAGAAGAAGAGCCCCTTACTCCTACCTTGAGAAGATCTACAAGGCAAAAAAATCCAATTGACAGGTTAGCCCATCCAATTTTTGTTGTGTATTTGCTTTGTTGAGTACTAATGATGAACCTAGATCCTACAGGGATGCTCTCTCTTCAGAAGAAAGTGAGTCTTGGATGCATACCATGTAGGAGGAGATGATTACTTTGGATAGTTGTGATACCTGGGATCTTATGATTTTTCCCAAAGGAAGAAATCCCATTGGATTCAAGTGGGTATTTAAAAAATAAATTTGGAGAAAATGGTTGATTATAGCGGTACAAGGTGAGATTGGTGGCCAAGGACTACTCCTAGAGAGAGGGAGTTGATTTCGGTGAAAATTTCTCTCCTATTGTTAACTTCTATTATATTTCTATTATCTATTGCTACTACTTATGATTTTAAAATAGAGAAAATGGATGTTAAAACTGATTTCCTACATGGGCATCTTGAGGAAGAGATTTATATGTGACAGATTGACGGTTTTATTTTGAAAGGAAAATAACACTTGGTTTGCAAGTTAAAGAGATCTTTATATGGTTTGAAATAGTTACCCAAGATGTGGTACTAGAAGTTTGATGCCTTTTCATTGAAGTTGGATTTTGTTATAAGTGAGAAGGATTATTGTGTTTATATTAAGGTTATTGATGGTCAGATTTTAATCATTGTCTTGTATGTTGATGACATGTTTATAGGTAACAACAAGGTGATGATTAAGGAGCTTAATACTCAACTTTCTAGCACATTTTATATGAAGGATTTAGGGGCTGAAAAATATATTCTTGGGATGGAGATCAGTAAAGATCAAGTTCATAGAAAGCTTTGGTTAAGTTAGAGTAAGTATGTTGATACTATTTTGTAAAGTTTTAATATGCATGACTATAAACTAGTAAATATTCCATTTTGAGTTGGTACTAAGTTGAGTTTAGAAATGTGTCCTGATTCTGATGATTATTTTGAAGAGATGTCTAGTGTTCCTTATGCTAGTGTTGTCGATAGTTTAATATATGCAATCATTTGCTCTAGACTAGATATAGCCCAAGCAGTGGGAGTTTTGAGCAGGTTTATGTCTATTGGAATTTTGTTAAGAGGGTGTTTAGATATTTGCATGGTACTTTATATTACTATTTGGAACTTATCATGGTACTGATGATGTGGGTAAGTCATTATCTACATACATGGTTTTTTTGATACAAATTGGTTAGGTGACTTGGATAGTCGAAGGTCCACTAGTGGCTATGTTTTTAATTTATTTGGAGGTGCAGTGAGTTGGATGAGTAAGAGGTAGCCTAAAATTGAATTATCCACCACTGAAGTATAGTTTATGGTAGATACACATAATTCTAAGGAGGTGGTTTGGTTATGGAGACTTGCTAATGACATCAGTTTTGATTGCAAGACAATGAGGATTGGATGTGATAGTCAGAGTGCCATATGTTTAGTTGAAAATCATTTGTATCATGCTCATACTAAGCATGTTGATGTTTAGTATTACTTTGTGTGAGAAATGGTTGAGAATGGTAAGGTTTTGATTGAGAAGGTTTGTTGAAAACCCAAAATATTAAGAGGGGGGTGAATCAATATTCTATTAAACCATTTAATCATAATCCATCCAATTATCAATACATATCTAATTGCAATAATGAATGAAAGCATGACAGAATCACAAGATCACATAATACATGAAAACCAAGACTTTTACATGGAAAAATCAAAAAGGGAAAAACCATGGTGAGGATTAGCTCACAATATCTTATAACTAGTTAAAGATATTATAGAGGCTCATTGCCAGGACACACTATCCAATAAGACTCATAGCTAGAGATAGATACTATAGACACTTAATATGTACTGAATGATATCATGCACTCAAATCAAATATGCTAACATCATTTTCTTCTAAAATCCATCATCTTTTTGCTTAATTGATTAAATTAGCCTAGCTACTTAATTAATTATGTCATTTTTATCTATTGATCTAATTAATCTAATTAAGTTAATTCACCCCGTTTTATGCTTAAATTTCATCTTATTAATTTAAATACATCATGTTATTTAATTTAAATCCCTAATTCCTCTTATTTAATTAAATAACTTTAATTAAATAACCCTAAGTTATTTAATGAAATATCACATCACTTTCTCCTTTTCATTAAATCATTTTATTTAATGAATATTGTCTAATTCCCCTAATTGAATAATTGAAACCTTACTTAATTATCAAATTACTAATAAATCTAATCCCCCACTTGCAAAAGAATATTCCTCCTTTGCACATTCCTACAAAAAGGGGAATATTCCCATGGAATATTCCTCCCCCTTTTGCACATTTAAACTTTGTTTTAATTTGCTAAATATGTAATTTTTCTTACCCATGAGAATATTTCAAAGAATATTCTCTATCTTCACTCATTTGAAAAAAGGAATATTCTCCCTCATAAAAAACTTACAAGACTTCTTGTGCAAGTTTTGAATGTGTGTTTGTTTGAAATAATATGAACCCTTTATTCTTTCCTTGATCCATGTGATCATTGATTCTCATCCATTGATGAGGATCCATGATCCATGTTTCATCTCTCCATTTTTGACCATTGATTAAATTTTTTAATCTTAACCCTTCATTTCTCATTTTATTTCCTATAAATAGGTCACTATTTGGAGACAAAGGGTGAACCCACAAAAGTGGTTTACAATTGGAGTGAGGAAGGAAAAGTTGAAAAAAATTACCCCATGCCAATTTTTTTTTTTTTTGGGGCTCAAACGAACTAATAGGTTTGAATGAAGCTAAAGAGGGTTCAAATGAACTATGGTTCAAATGAACCCATTCAATTAACTTCCCAGCATTCCAGCAAAAAAACTCAAAGGAAACCCTTTTTGTTCAAACCCCATTTCCCTCTTTCTCCCCCTCAGGTGGTAAAAAATTCCAAAATTTTGCACTTTGAAGCTTGGGTTGAGGATGAAAATGGAGGAGAATTCACAAACCCAACTAGATGATGGTATTCCTCGAAACGAGCTATCCAAAAAATATATTTTTAATATGTTTTGGTTTTATTATGCATTTACTTTTTTAGTTTTATTAAACATAGGTTTTTCACCGAAAATCAAGCTCTCTATTATGCACATGTAGAAAAATAGCAGATTATAAAAATAAAATTTTGAAAAATATGTTCAGGTTGGGTATTGATGTCCTTGATCCATTTTTTATTTTTTTTGAATTTCGATACATACAAAAAAAGTTATGTTGTATACGGTCCGCTTATGTCTGAATTGTAATTGGTTTGAATTCAAAACTTGATTAAGGAAAAAATATTTAATAAAACACTATGAAACCAAATGAACTAGTTAGATATCGTAGTTACGAATCTAAATTCGAAAAAATTAGAATTTTATTCCTTCATACAAATTTTTTTATGTTGTATACGGTGAGTGTCACTCCTTAAAAATGTTGTTTTAAAAAAAACCTAGTTTTCAAAGGAGATGGAAAAAGAAGTGCAATCTGATTCGAAAAAAATTGAAAAAAATATATTTTGAATCTATAGACAAAATGCCACAAATCACTAGTTTTCATCATCTTCAAATTCCTCACGGTTTAGCCGTTATAGGAGCCCGAAAGTGAAGATTTAGTTAAAAAAATAGTTCAGTAACCAGTTTGCCCAAAAATTGTAAACCAGTATTGTGGGATCACCCCAAATGGATCCATATTTTAATAGAAAACTTATGTTGTTGAAACTCATATCCACTTGCATCCATATTTAGCTTTTTTTTAGTTTAAAGTCTTGATCATAATAGCTTAGAGCATCCATTAATGGCTCCCATGGTAGCTTAGTTGCATCCATTTAGAATATTTTGGAATTAGGACTTGCATCTTTAAATCTTGCATACATTTAGAATATATTTGCACACATTTACAACACACATCTAAGCATATATCATGTTAAATTAGCTTTAAATCATGTTTTCACACACATCTATCATTGGTTTAATCAATTCTCTTCAATAGAATCGATCAAAACAGGTTCATTTGTCCATTCGATTGGGAAAGGGTCACCATTCCACATCAATGCAACACCACTCCCCCAATAGGATAAGTTTCAATGGATTAGATTAGAGGTTTATCAAGCTTTTGTATTTTAATATGCTAGTTTCAATGGCTTTTTGTCTTTGTTTAAATTGAATGATCTCTATTGGGATTGATGTTTAGTGTCTTGAATATACTTTGAATCCTCATGGATTGAGTGTAGTCAACCCATACTAATTTGTCAGTCACAATTTGGCGCTAGAAGGAGGGCAATATCGATCAAATTTAATAATTTTTTCTCTCAAATTCTATTTTTTTGGTTTTGTAGATACAATGACGCTCTTAGAGATTATAGCAACACCTTTGTCAGGCATTGCCATACAATGATGCTCTTTTCAACAGATACAGTGACGCCTAATTAAATCATCGACGCCCATTAAAACAAATTCTGACACTAATAATTTTTAGAAATATCAAAGATTGTAAAATGATAATGCTCCCAAATAGCGATGCTATCATCATCTCTATTTTACTGCAGAGCGGCACTTTTTCTCACCAGAACGACAATCATTCAAATTATGGAGATGGTATCGTAAACAGTGATGCTTTTTACTGGTAAGCCAAAACAATGACTGAATTTTAGCACGACTTTAAAATTCATTTAATTTTCTTTTCAACATCTCACTGACTTCTGGCTTTTGTCTTTTTAGGCTAATTATAGGTTTATACGATAACATTTGAAGGGAAGGAGCATATCATTGTTTAAATCTTATAATAGTAACAAGTGTTTCGACACTTATGGGGCAATTATAACCCCTTTTATGATGCTTTATTTCATGTTTTAGGACCAAACTAGATTTCTTTTTGGGCTTTAAAATGAACGTTCAAATTGGTTAAAACTGAACCCTCACATCATTTTGCTTGTTGGTTTAAAATCAAACAACACAATCTTCACACTTCAAATTGGTGTTTAAAATGAATTCATTTTGCTATGATGGATTAAAATGAACATGTGTTTGACTTGCTTGAGTAGGCTTGTTGTGTGTATCTACTCCTCTTGCGCTTCATGCAATCTTGGGTGAAGAGAAACACACAAGTATATTTTTTCTTCTTGGAAGTGCTAATCCTCTCCCCTTGTGCCTATTGGAAATCTTGGGTGATGAAAGGCATTTTACACTTCAAACATGTGTCACATTTAGTGAGCCTACCTCCCAACTTGTGAGATGGAACGACCCAGGCAGTGCTTTCATTTCGGTCCACGATATAAATACTTGGCATGACAAAATTCATTGACCAGATAGTGTAGTTACACTATATAGATGATTTTCTCCTCTAGTATCTGCGTGATATGTCAAAAACCTTAGATGTTTCTAAGAGCTGGGAGCCCTCTTCATTGAGTGAAGTTATCGCATGTATAGCACTAGTTTATCCTGAATATGGTCATTAAAATCCTTGTTTGTAGCGGCTAACGAAGTCCAATTGCCAAAACGTATTTTAAGGTAGTGTATGAGAGTAGCACCACTCCAAGAAGTTACTTACCATGTCTTGTTTTTGATTGTCAATAAAGAAAATGGGGAAGGTACTCCTTTGCTTGGCATGTCAAGACTTTACATTTCCTTGATATAGCCTATTTATCCACTTCATATTCTCAGATTAATCATCTCTTCCAATGGTTGGTAAGCCTACCAAGAAATACATACCCACTCTATCTAGGATTATAAATGCTTGAGAGTCAGTTTAACACTTGCTTGGTTCCAAAATAATTGCAAACAAACATCAACGAGTCTTTTTAAAATTTTAAACCCTTTGGTCTAAGTATGGATACCCTTTGAAAAAAACTTGATATTGATGCTTGTCCTAAGGATTTATTCTTAGATACTTCTAAATATTTTGGTTTACATCTCAATCCATACTTCCCAAAGTTAACCTAAGAAACTATGCCCTAAAATTCATCCTTTTCACAAAATGGACTTTGTGAAATTTATGATGTTTTTGACATAGACATTTAGTTTAAAACTTAATCAAGACAAAGTGTTTGTGGTAAAAAGAAACTCATTAAGCAAGATAAATTGAAAAATTGAACCCCACATGACCATTTGGCATCTGATTGCTCTGGTTGAAAAACCTAACCTTACGCTTGCTATCATTCAACAAAACTTTGAACTAATTGAGGGAGAAAAAATGAATATAATTAGCAGTTTGAGAAGCTTCACTTTTGTAACAAAGGAAACACCAAGTCAATGGAGAAAGACAATAAAATCTTAGACGAACAAGAGGAACAAGCCGATATTGTGGTTGGAAGGCCCATATTACCACCACCCGCATGACAATAAATATCCTCTTTTCCATAAACTCAGAACTTCTCTAAATGATCTCTCATAGAATCAAAATCCCCAAGAGAATTTCTACATGCCATCACTTAAAACTTAGGAATCATAGTCCAAAATCTGTCAAACAACATCTTGTGGATCTCTATCACAACAAAACCATATTGGTAAGAAATATTTATAGACAGGTTTCCATGAATGATCCAAACATGTATGCTCAATATGAACCCCTCATTTAAGTCAAAAATTATTCTTTTGGATTTGAACACTTTAGAGGTTTAGCATGTTTCTCACCACCTTGGTCTTATCAAACAAAGGTTCACTCTAGGTCAAAATTGGGTCAAACATTTCATCCACCCCTTCATCAAAACTCATCCTTCACTTCATCAAACTTTACAAAAAAATTGAACACACCAACACTTTGGACTTAGACATCTATCAACCCAAACCCTAACATATCAAATTTGTATGTGAAATGAATCCTTTTCCATGCACTTAGCTAAGTTAGTTATTATCTTTGGACTAGTTTACCTTGAAGGTCATGATTCTACCTTAAAGATTCACAAGTTCATAAACATCCTTTATCCAAACATCAAAAAATCAAACTTAAGTCAAAAGTGTTGTCCTAAATTGTTTACAAAGATCACACCTCACGTCATTCACCTTTTCATCTCCCATTATCACCATTGCTCCAAAAATACTTAGAGTGTCCTTTCTACCTAGATTTGAGTCAACTAGAGAGTTCAAAAAATATAAATCTCAACACAACTCTTCAATAGGTGACCCAAAATTTATGGTAAAGAAAAGATCACAACATAAGAGAATCATGAAGAAAACCAATGTCAAATTTACCTCAAGTGATCCCAATCCTCAAGAATTTGATCCAAGAAGTCAAGTTACCCTATCACAACAACCCTTGTCTCCATTAGGGCCATATGAGATAGAATACATTACATAAAACCCATTTGAACTTATTAAGGAAGAAATCATGGAATACAAACAAGAACATGAAGCCTTAAAAAAATTAGCTTCAATTTCCCCATCTTTTGTTGCACAATATTTAACACAAGGCTTAACAACTCCATCACTAGGATTAAATCAAACATCTATTCCTAGTATTGCAACTAGTCTCGCCAAATACTTTGGCCATACTCTTCCATTTTAAAACAACACACTTGTGGGTAATCTCAACACCAATCCATCCACCACTTGGACACAAACATTTGGAACTTCTACTATTCCTGAACACCCCTTGCATCAACATAAACCAATTAGACTTCATGAGTCCATGACAACATCAAAATATCAAGGGTACCCATCTTCATCCATCCCCACAGGTACCACAAGTGTGCCCAACATCACGTAAGGAAGTATAGGCCAAGTATCACAAATAGACCGACAAGAGCTTACCAATACTCTTACAAAAATTCAACCCTTAACGCAAATAGGGACATCTTTATCCAACCTCAGGCAACCGGTTCATCCACACCATGGGTTTCAAAAAACACATCCATCCCATCCATCATCAACCCAACTCAAACAACCCCTTGGTCATGAACCCCATCAACCAAGTTAATACCTTTTCCACATCCCTAACACAAGGAAATCCTCAAGACATTGGTCAAGGGAACCTTTTCAATCAATGGAATCAAGGTCCTAATGTGTCATCACCATCACAATATGTAATGGCACCATCACCATCTTTCCCCTTAGTCCCCCACATCATGAAAAATCAAATGGGACCTCAATCTTACATTCCTCCATCCCAACATGCCCTCTTACAAGGAATTTTACACCAAGGGAACCCCCAACATCTCATTAACAACCCACTACCCGCGCAAAACATGAATTCATCATAGATATCCCAACAACCATTTGATCCTACATTGCAATCACATACCCTAGCTTTATACCAAGCACAATAGGCTTATCTACAATTCATCCAACAACAACAACAACAAAAATTAGCCCTAGCAACACAAAAACAACAACAACAACAACAACAAAAAGTAGCCTTAGCAACATGTAGTAAGCAACCTTAGTAGCAACAATAAAAACAACAATATGTAGCCCTATTAGCACAACAACAAGTAGCCTTAGCAACACAACAACAACAACAACAACAACAACGACAACATCAAACAACCTTAGCAACATTGCAACAACAACAAGACCTAGTGTCTCAACAACAACAAGCAACCTTAGTAGCCCAACAAAAATGATCCCAACAACAAGAACAAGCCATACTAGCTTAGTAGTATGCCCAACAACAAGAACAACAAAAACAACAAGGTTCCTACTATAATTTGCAAAAAAAAATCATCAATACAAACACGTTAAGAGCATATACATCAACACCATAATCACCTTCACAATATCCTACACCACCATACACACCATACAACACACCATCATATCAGAATCCCATGTACAACCCATCTTCCATCCCACAATATGCAACATATGTTCCTCCACCAAACCCACAAGATGATGTAGCGTCACAACATAAGGTGTTATCACAAGAAATGTAGGATCTTTGGATGGGAAAGATGAAGAATCCCCATACACAAAACCTATGTCCTTATCCATTTGATCAAAACATTGGAATGGCACCATTCCCTCCCAATTTTTTAAGTCTCCAAATTTGATACACACAAAGGGAGAGGAAGTTTCGTGGACCATATCAAAGAGTTTAACGTCATGTGTATGGAGATCACCTACAATGAGTCCTATTTGATGTGCCTATTTCCATGAAGCTTGATAGGCCCAAGCATTGACCAGTTTTTTGAATTTCCTCCAGGCATAAATTTTTTCCAAGAAATCACTGATAAATCCACAGATCACTTCTCTTTTAACCTTGACATGGACGTAATCTTAGAAGAGTTGTATACTCTCAAACAAAAAAAAGGAGAATCTTCCACCAATTTCTTGCAATGATGGAGGCAAAGAGCTAGTAAGAGTAAGTGGCCCATTCCCAATGAGCAAAAAGTGGGGATCATCATAGAAAATCTAGATCCAGATCTATCCTTCCACTTGAAGATGTATTGCATTACATCTTATGATGAGCTTGTCCCTAGAGCCCTTAATATCAAGAGAGCTCTAATCTCACAGGGAAATAATCAAGCCTACAAAGACAACCGCCCATCCACCAATTCAAACGAAAAGCCTCATGTCTGGGATAAGAAAAAAACCACGACCAATGATGGTGTGGTAGATGTTAAGGTTTTCCTAAGTGCTCCTAGGCCAAACAACAATAAAATATCTAACGATCAACCAACTATGCAACAAACAACACCATCACAAAAAAATCAGATCAACAACAACGGAACACAACAAAGATGAACCCCTAAAAAGAACAACTATCCGAAACACAAATAAACATAATTATCAAAACCTATCAAAACCATCATGAAGAAATTGGTAGAGTCAAACCTAATAATGCTTCCCAATTTTGAAAACTATCAATAATCATAGGATAAACCACCCTTGTACAATGAAAATGATCTTTGTGAATTTCTCAAAATCAAAGGACACAAAACAACAAACTGCATGAGGCTCAAAAATATTATCCAAGATCTTATAGAGAGCGAAGCCATATCTATTGAGGTACCAACTGGAAACTAGGATCTTAAGATATACAAGAACCCTATTCCAGATCATCATAAAGGAAACAACACTAGAGAAAGCTAAGGATTACAAAAATGTGCAACATACATATTCCAATGTAGTTGCTTCTTGTTATGCCTTGCATAACCACCCCATATTTTGCCTTGGTGAAAATGGGTCCCCCTTTGTGTTTTTATCTTTGGTTGATTTCAAACAAAGTCTAGAGTCTTTTGCTTCCAACACTTTGTTTTATTTTGGTTTAGTTTGTCGGAATCGGAGCCAGAACCAAATTGGGTTCTATAATTTCTTTCAAAACTCGATCTGATCCCCATCCCGACAGTCTTTCTTTTACCCTTTTGTTTTTTCCTTTATCAGAGCTGGACCCAGAGTGGGCGTTAAGTTGGTGTTTATTGAAAATTCCAAAATCAAACTCCATCTCGTCTCCGCCTCCGCTTTTCGAAACTTTTTCTTTTTGATTAAGTCCTTATCTTAAGTTTTATTATGTCGGTATTTTGTTTTAATTTTTGTGTTTGGTTTCGTTTTGTCCTTTTTTGGCAGATCCGAAACCAGAACGAGAATGAAGTTGGAAAATTCTTTAAGTTTCTAAATCAGTTCTCACCCCGATTCCGCTGCAGTCGTTTCTTGGTCGATTGACTTTTTGACTGAAGTCGCACTGTAGTGAAGTGTTTGTTCTCTTCCAGTTCTGAACCTGCCTAACTGCATTTAATGCATTAATGAAAGCTGCCATGCGTAGGTAGAAACTTTGATTTTAACCTTCATTAAGGATTAAACACATTATTATTATCATTGTTAAAGAATCAAAGAGTGAGGAAGAGCAGTTGTGGAGTTCGTCTGAGTGAATCGATTGAAAGAGGAGGAGATATTTCTTGCGAATCAATTCAAAAGGTTAGCCAGGTTTTTCATTTGAGGTAGGGTTCTTGTTCTTGTTGTTATTTATTTATTTTCTTTCATATTTTCGGTTTGGGTTTGTTTGATTTAAATATTTGAGCAAGTTCATTGTTTCGGTTGGTTTGTGTGTTTGTTTTCTTTCTATGTTTATTTGTTGTTCTTGATTTTGTTTTATGCTAGCGTTTTTGGTTTTATAGTGAAAGTGGGCACAGTCGCTTTCACATTTTGTCGTGATCGCGTCATGCTGCGTTAGGTTTAAAATGCGTAGGTTTAATTAGAGTTCTCACAATGAGGTAGATTAAATCTAGGTTTTTACAGTGAGTTAGGTTGGTAGAATCTGGTTTTCACTTGGGACTTCATTGCGCATTCGTTATGATAAATTAGGAAGGGTTGAATTCGTGCCCTAATTTTATATCGCATTTTCTGGATTAGGGTTTCACGTGTTTCTGTGCTCACATTTTAAAAATGTTTAAATATGATGCCCTAAAAATATAGTCATCCCCCACGGTCATATGGGCATGGTCTTTTTGTTATATATTTTAAGCCTCGTTTCATTTAAATATGACCTTAGTCTTTAATAATCATGGAGTCAAGTGTTAAATCGATAAAATTGTCAATGACATCATGGTCAACATCGGAAGTGGGATCGAAATTGATTTAGGAGTTTGGATGTGTTTTTATGTTTAGTGTCAATTTCATTTTTCCATCCCGTCTCCGACTCTGCTTATAGTAAGAAGTTTTTACTTCATAAAATGTTTGCCTAGCGGAAGCGGAAGCGGAACCGAAACATAAAATGAAAAAGGAAAATCTGAAGGGAACCAAATCAGTTTCTATTCCGGTTCCGGTTCCAATTACTACTTCACTTCTAACTCCGAGCCCGCTTCTTGATTAGTAGAGTTACCATTTCAATTCCGACTCCGATCCCACTAGTGTTTTAAAGAAAGATTATTTAAGATGTTTGTTGCCTGGTTCCACCTCCGATGTATGTTTGAAAGGTATGATTTTAAAGGCACATTTAGAGATGTTTATCTAGAGGATCTAACTAGAGGTTTTGTTTCAGGAAAGCTAAAGGGATGTCAGGAACATTAGGAGAAGCTTCCTAGAGAAACCGGCCTGCAGGAACATCAAAGTTAGTACCTAAACCAAAGAAGATCAAGCCAGAACAATTTCCTTATACCTTGAGGTATAATCACAGGAGTCCCGTTGTGAAAGTGAGAAAAGTAGAATCAGATTGGTCAGACATCACTGATACGAATTTGGGTGAATATAATTTTAAGGAGCTATATGCAGAAACCTTTGCGAAACGGGAAGGTGTAACAGGAAGGACACAAAGAATTGTTGATTCCGGCTTGGCCCATATCACTGTGTTTTCATTATCAATCCAATGTCCAAAGTTGATCTTGATAGAAGCCAGTGCCTACAATCCTACTACTAGGCAGTACATGGATTCCCAAAACAATGTGATTATTGATCTCACTCCTCAAGCATTGCAAAGTATATTCAATGTCCCGGATCCTAAGAACTTAGTGCAGTTGGATGAGGCAGAGGCCTTGGAGAAGTATAGTAAGTATAAAGAATCTAATAAATCTCATTTAAACAAAAAGTGGTTGAAGACAAAGAGGAAATCGCTAGCCAAGCTTGCAGATCAGCCAAAGAGGGCAGATTTCTACAAAGAGATATCAGATTTAATAATGATGCTGTCCAAAATTTTTGGGAAGAGAGATACATTTCATTTCAAGGAGTGGATGTTTCCTTTTATCCAGAAAATTTTAAATGGAACTCATCAGTTTGATTGGTCGATGATTGTATCAAATACTATTCATGATCAACTAACCAACATCAGGGAGACTAAGTATTTCTTTATGACTTCTTATATTGTGTATGCAATAGCAAGGTTGGGTATCTTCCCAGGTTTAAACAAAGTAGGGATAATTGGAGTCTTGGATGGACATAAGAAAATGTGGGATCATTATAACCAGCTGTCTCTACAAGTTGCTAAGACTCAGTTAAGAAGGGTTAATGATGCATTCATATATGTAGTCATTAACCAATTAAATGGAGATGTAGGGTACAAATTGAGTCAAAAAGCCATGACATTCATTGCTGAATGGGGATGTTGGTAAATTCAATACCCCAAGTTTACATATTTTAGGTTAGCTGGTTTTGAAGGCCATCCACATTTACTTCCAAGGTGTTGCAATAACAAGATAGTATTGATGGAGTTTGTATATCAGGCTGTTGGAGTTAATGCTCGGTTTGGAATAAAACATAAGACAGGATGTCATAAGTTCCCCATGAAGTTGGGTGAGTATGGCTGTCAGCATTTGGTAGGAGCAAAGGTGGTTTGCAGTGAGATGATACAGTTGAAGTTAGGTTTATACACAGCTCATAGGTATTTTGACCCAAAGGGTAAGATGCATGCCTTGTTGCCTTCTGTGTTTGACAAGCATTTCAATTTGTTAGAAGATTTCTGCAGTGATTGAGAAGATGAGTATGATTGAGGAAAAATAATTATGAGAGGTTATCTGTCTCACTCAAGTTAGAACTTGGAGTCAAAAATGACATTCTTGACACATTGCTGGATGATGGAGTTGTATTGGATCCATCTTATGAGGCTTTAAACATAGGAACTAAGAGTTTGGATCTGATTGACTGGGACAGTGAAGAAACTATTGACATAAAGCAGATAGGAAGAGCAGTCTTGGATAGAAGTGTTCACTGGTTGATGTTAAGAAGCAAACCTCCTCAAGGACCAGCTCCTAAAAAGGGGAAAGGGTATAAAAGAATCAAAAGAAAGACACCTCCCAAAGAGCCTTTGGAGTTCTTTCCCCCAGACATTGAAGAGATAGAACTTGAAGCAGTAGGTGATGAAGTGGAAACACAAGAAGGGGATGTTCAAATAGGATTGGCTATTTCAACACCTAAATTAGGTGAATCTTGCACACAAGTCCCACTTGCAAAGCAAAAAAGTGAAGAAGTTCAAAAGGGGGTTCTTCATAGTATGGCTGAAACTACAAAGGGAAAAGAAGTGGAAAGGGAAATTCATGATGTTGGAACAGATTCAGATGAGATTGTGTCAGAGAAGGATTTGCAAGAGAATATGCCTCTAGAGGAGGATGTTGAACATGTAATGACACAAGAGGAGCAATGGACATTGTTTGAATAAGTTAGAAAGGATGCTAAGGCAAAAGCTAAGAAAATAGAAAAGCAAAATGTCATGGATGCCAAAACTGATTCCATACTACAACAACAAAAAATTGAAGCAAAGTCAAGAGCTGATGAAGTAGAGAGACAGAAAAGGCAACAAGAACATGAACTCAAGGTTAAAGAAGAAAATGATAAGTTAGAGTTGATACAAAAGATTCATGACCTTGAGGAAGAGAAGGAAAAACACCAGAGGGAGAAAGAAGTCTTGGAGGCCAAGTTGAAACTTGTTGAGGAAGCTCACCAAAAAGAAGAAGAATAGAAGGCATAAAATCTTAAGGCTTTAGAGGCAGAAAGACTAGAGAAAGAAAGACTAGAGGCTTTAGAGAAAGAGAAGATGGAAAAAGAAGCTCTAGAGAAAGAAAATTTGGATAAGGAAAAAATGGAAAAGGAAAGATTAGAAAAGGAAAGATTGGAAAGGGAAAAAGTGGAGAGAGATCGATTGGAGGAAGAGAGGTTGAAGAAGGAAGAATAAGATAAGAAGATATAGGAACAAAAAGATAGGGAAGAGGCTGAAAAGCTTGTACAGATGCATGTGGTGCAAAAATAGCAAGAGGAACCAAGGGTTGATTCTCAATCCCAGGTAAATGTGCAACCACCCCCTACTACTACTACTATTGCTTCTTCTTCCACTGTAATGACTACAGCTCCAAGTGCTCCCACTTGGTTAAAATTGGGCCTACAGAAAAGCACAGTAACACCTTCACAACCTCTAAATTGGGAGGATATGATGAAGGAGATTGAAAAAGAGAGGCCTAAAAAGAAGGCCAAGATCCTACACTCTACCAGACTCATAGACAAGGGAGAGATTGTTGCTGAGTGTTCCATACCAATGATAGAAAAGGAGGTAGGGGATATGTAGTTAAAAAATTATCAATTGAGTACTGTCAACTTGGGAAGGCTTGCCAGGAATCAACAGATGAATCTAATTGATGTGGTAGCTTCAACAACTAAGTCAAGGATGTTAGAGGAGAAAGAAAAGAGAGATGAGCTTAAGGCTTAGTTGGATCAATTTCATTCATTTTTGAAAAGTGTCTCTTCTCCGAGATCACAACAAGTAATGGCTATTGAGACTCCAATTTTGTTAAGCAAAAAGGAGGTAGATGATTTAGTACAGGTAAGAGGCAAAGCAGAGATGGTAGACAGATGGGTTGACAAGTGAAATCGAGAAGTAGGTGAAGTTTTGGTTGAGGGTTTTTAGGTTTACAAAAGGGCAGAAGAGTGGATAAGAGAAATGCATCAATATATTGAAGCATCGGAGAAACATGAAGAGGAATATAAAGAGTATAGTCAGAAATTGGAAAAGGTTAGTACATTGCCTTTGACTACTCTTCTTGAACAGTCAATACTTGAGGAGGATAATAAATATTTTATGGAAAAGACTTCTCGTATACTCTGATTTAGAACAGATTTCTTGTGTAAGCATAGGAATGAGGTCCAAGATGCTATTAATAATCTAACTGAACAGTTTGAGGAGTTGGAGGCGGTCATTGCTATCATAGTAGATGTTAATGTATTAACAAAGGAAGGCATGCCTTTGAGTTAGATAAAAGAGAAATGGGATGAAAGGTTTAGAGGACTCATACAGAAAGGAGATGATGGTGAAGATCTGATGATAGAACGACTGATGGAGGTCAAAGAAGAGATAAAATCTGCTAGAAGAGAGTTTTCAAAGATAAAAGGTATGAGAGGGTTTGCTGCAGCAGAATTGGAGCGAATTAAATTTGAAGACAACTGGGTTGATGGGCTAGAATTAGATGTATTACAACAAGTCTTCACCAGTTATGATTAGTTTATTGCAGATCCAACTTCACATGCATAAATCTCTTGCATGCATGACTTTCTTCTTCTTTGCATGTTGCATGCAACACTGACAGTTTTGAAGCGCATGACATTTTTTCTCTTCTATTTTCTATTCTCTAGTTTAACTAAATGTCTAATGTAAGAACTCAAGATCAAATCGATCTGAGTTTCTAGGAAAGTTTTGTTCCTAAAAGGGTGGATGACTTAAAATAGAAGTGGAGTTCGAATTTTGTATATCTATAAATACCCTTTTGGTATCATATTGTAAAGGTCGAATAAGAGAGAATAGAACTGGCTTACTTGATATTAGGAGATAGAATTTTGTAGTGATTACTAAGATACATTGTTACTGGATACTTTACAGTTAAACAAAATTACAGGTTTACGCAGTATGGTGTTAGAATTGAATTTTACTTGATAAAGCTGATAAGGCTGATAAGTTATAATCTATCTGGATGCCGGTGATTTTGCTGAAGCATGATTGTTTCTTATGTGATGAAAGTCATTAGAAGAAATTGGATTTAAGGATTATCTTGTTAGATTTTCATTGGATTAAATTTGTTGAAGTTTGTTGATCTATGATCTTGGCAATGAATGAATGTGTGTTCTTTTAGAAAAATCTTTGAAGTAGTTGTAGTAGGCGAATTAAAATAAGCACCTTAGATGCATACAATGGTATAGATTATTCTGTGAATTGTATCATGCTTTGGTTTTCTTGATCTGATCGGAAAACATTCATTGTTGAAGATATATGTCTGGATGATAGATTATTTTTGTTCATGTTTACTGGTTTATCCTTTGATCTATCTTTTTCTTTTGTTTGAAACCCCTTTGATTTACTAAAAACAGTTCGGTAAGATGAGTTATTACTTGCATTCTTTGTTACCAACACATGCCCCTTGAATATTACAATTGCATGAACTGATTGAGTGACACTAGACAGTTTGGAACCAACTACCAGGACCTTGGGAGTTAGGCTACTATATGTTTTGTTTCTTTTTCAGGAGAAATAGAGTAGAAATATTTTGTTTTAACGTTGTTTGTGTCATTTTCACCATTAACAAAAATTGGCGCTAGAAGGAGGGCCTGAAAGAACAAGTTGGCTCATATTGCATCTTTCTCACCGGAGAAATACAGGAGGATCCTCAGATCCTCCACTAATCCTGAACCGTTTGAAGAACTTCAAACCTCGTTTAGACCTAGACCCCATTCTCGTAGGATATTGATACCTACCTTACCACCACCGCTTCCTCCACTTGGATTCCCACCAAATCCACCTACACCACCACCTGTTCCACGTACATCACCATTGCCAAGTAGGCCTGAGTCTCCACCAATTCAGCCTATATCACCACTTGCTCAACCAATCTCACCCATGGCTTACTTTGTCAATAACCCCTGTCCATTAGGGACTATTCCAGGAGGAATCCATGATTTACCAAAGAACCCAAAAAAGTTTTGTCCTAAATACATACATGGTGAATCAAGAAATGATGAGGAGCACATACAAGCATTCAAAGATGCTTGCACAAGAGCTCAAGTTGCTCACCAGGATGTGGTATGTAGACTGTTTCCTTACTATTTAGGAGATATGGCATATAAGTAGTATTTAAATTTGCCTCGAGGATCTATCCTAGGTTGGACAGATTTAGAAAATGCATTTATTAATCAATTTCGGGTTTATGTAGATCCTGCCATTTTGTATCACTAGTTTGCCACAATAAGAAAGGAACATCATGAGCCACTATCGTTGTTCAATACTAGATTCCAAAGAATGTTTCATAGGTTGCAAGACCCTTATCTAGTAGCTGAGAATATTGTCATACATGGATATTTAAGAGCTGTTGATCCTTTAATTGGCCTATTCTTGCAGAGAATGTATCAGCCTAGTGAAATATACTCTTTTTCTAAAGTTTATCATCTGGCCATCAAGTTACAACAACAGATAAGTCTGCAATCAAAAGGTTTAGGATTAGCTCCTCCTCCCATGAATTATCCGATGCCTAGTCCACCATTATACAACACTGTCCTAGGGATGTCTTATTCCCAATATGGACATTTGTCTGAGCTACAAGCTCCACCTACCATGCCTTTCTTCGGTAATGGAATGCAAGATTCTTCCCAACAACCTCAAAATCCACAACAACAAGTGGGAGGATCAACCCATGTTCATTCCCCATCCATAGTACAAAATGTGTAGAATGAGCAAACTGTCCAATTGATTAGTGAGTTAGAGACTCTTAAGAAGACTCTATCTAAAATGTCTAATGACATGGCACAACTAAGGCAAAACCCTCCCCAAAACCAAAATCAGAATTACAACAACCAGGGAGGTTATAACAATTAGGGTAATTATTCTAATTAGAATGGGAACTAGAACACCAATCGAAACTTTCAATGTCAAAATTCCTCTAACCAAAATTACCAGAATCAGAATAGAGGGTATAACCAGAGGTTCAACAACAAAAAAAATGACAATAGGCAGTGGAATACTAGGCCTAACAATGAGGGAGTTCCCCATAACTATCAGTCAGGTGAGGAGAGATCACATACTGCTAATGTTGCTGACCTCAACTTTATGACTAATTGGTGCAGGCTACATGATACTACAACACATTTTGAGGTTAACTGCCTCAAAATGGAAAAGATTGGAAAGATTGCACAGGCTGATGCCCATCCTCGAGCAGGAAATTTCAATCAGGATAATGGGCCAGTTAGCACTGCCCTGACTTATGAAACCATTGAAGAAAAATATCAGTTCCCTATGCAAGGAGATAATGAGCCAGAGGAAGATGTATATGATGCTCAAGCTTTTCAGTCCAAAGGAGGTCAATTTATGAGAAATCAGAATAAGGGCCCATTTACTACATCTGCACCCCCTAATAACATGGTCCCTCCTAACTAGAATGCATATAAAAATCCACCACCACCAAAGGGACCTTCTAATTCTAAGAATAGAGGTAATCTGCCTCCTTTTCCTAAATATCAAGTTAGGAATGATTCAAAGTTTGATTTCATTACAGAATTACAGAGGTAGAAGACATCACTGTCATTCTTTGACATCATG
Organism: Sequoiadendron giganteum; assembly: GCA_007115665.2. Taxonomy (NCBI): domain Eukaryota; kingdom Viridiplantae; phylum Streptophyta; class Pinopsida; order Cupressales; family Cupressaceae; genus Sequoiadendron; species Sequoiadendron giganteum. The sequence goes on along the minus strand of CM021102.1, from coordinate 202,534,990 downwards.
AAGTGGTTCCCAACTCAATAGGAGGTGGTATTAAAAGCTTTGGAGGAGGTAAATCTCCTAAAAGGGAAAGGTAAAGTGACTCCATAAAAGGAGACAAATGCAACCATTTATAAAGGTAAGACTAGTACCCCACCTTTTCTGTTAAGTTTGAGAATCTTTGGAAAGAATCTGCACAATTGTTTATTAGATTCTGGAGCATCAAGAGATGTCATGCCTTTTTTGATTTGTAATAAGTTAGGATTGAGTCCTATCCCAACCAATAAAAAGGTGATTCAGTTGGATAAAACCGAAGTCAATGTTGTAGGTGAATTAAAGAACATGCATGTGCAGGTTGGATCAGACCCAATGATCCAGACCTATATAGATATCCAAGTAGTTGATATCCCATAAACATATGGTATGCTTCTAAGTTGGGAGCTAATGAAAAGCATAGGGGGATATCTCTCCTTGGATTTGTCTCACATGTGGTTATCATGGAAAGGAGTTGCAACACATATAAGAATTGAAAGTGAACCTAGGCTCAAACACATGATCACAAAATATGATGCTTCAAATGAAATAGCATACTTTGAGACTGAGATAGGTGTTTACAAACAAGAGGAAGTTATTACTTTCTCTGTAGTTAGTCCTGATGATACATTACTCTTAGAACACAATGACCCAATGATCTGCATCAACCAGCAGGTTCTGATAAGAAAATTACAACAAGATAAGCTGGTATTAGGAGCAGAAACTGATTTGAGTAGTTTGTTGCTTCCTAATTGGTGTAGGATACATTATCATAACCATTCAGAATTATCATGTCAATCATGCTTAGATATTCTAAGTCAGGTAGATCAACATCAACAAATATGTCAAGAGGAACAAGCCCAGACCCCCATCAATGAGTTTTTTTTCCACGTTAAGGATGCAACTATTCTTACACGGGCCAGTCTTTCTCAACAGGAAGGTCCTTCACCAGAAGAACAGACTCAAGTTGTTTGTTCTGAAGTTCAAAAGGAAGTTGAGGTCTCCCAGTTCCTATTTGATACACCTGCCCCACATAATTTGCCAATACCCAAGGCATTGATGAGAAGTGAGTTGGATTGTAATTTAACTTAGGAGGTTGTTCAAGAAGTAATTCCTGGACAGGCTGAAAACGTAGAAAAATCTTCAACTGAACTTTGTCTCGAGTCAAATTCTGATAAACAACAAAATTTTGAGCTGCCACATGTCTCAAGTAAGTCATTCCCTGTTATTCCTAAAAAGAAGGAGCTCCCAACCAAGGATCAATTATGGACTCTTAAATTTGATGGTTCCAAATCTAAAGCAGGAAGTGGAGTAGGGATTGAGTTAACTAACCCAAAAGGGAAGACTTACTTTGCTTGTTATAGATTGCAGTTCGGTTGCACAAACAATGTGGCTAATTGTGAAGCACTTACAAGGGGTCTTATGTTTGCTCATAAGAAGAAGGTTACTGCTCTCATAGCTATGGGAGATTCTGAGGTGATTGTAAAGCAGGTACGTAGCCAATATACATGTCACAACAAAAGATTGGTTGCATACAAAAATAGGGTTTGGAATTTAATCAAATATTTTGATGCTTTTGGGATTAGTTTGATCCCGAGGGAGGCTAATCACATTGCAAATGCTCTGGCTGTGGCTGCTAGTACATTATAACCTATGCAAGATTCTGATCTGAAGAGGTTTTCAGTTGAGTTGATTTAAGTCCCTGCTATTCCTGACAATGTTAGACACTTTCAGGTATTTGATGATGATCAACACATTTTAGCTTTTTTGGAAAGTTCTGATGTATTTCAAGGACAAATAATTGATGAATTTGAATGTGATCAGGGAGATTGGGACTCTGAGAAAGATAGTCCAAAAGGGATATTGGATTTAAAGAGTAATAGCATTCCGAAGGGAATGGTTGCTTTAGAGAGGATATTTGATTCAGATCCGAGGGCTCATCAAAGGATGCCTACAGAGAGTGAGGGAGGTAAGTATGAATCTGTTAATTTGACTCACTCAGGTCCGGAAAGGAATGTTCTTATAGGAAAAACTTGTCCTTAGGAAATTAAGGACAAGATAGTCAATGTTTTGGAGCAGAACATTGAAGCTATAGCTTGGAGTTATGATGATTTAAAAACTTTTGACAAATCGGTCATTACTCATACCATTCCTCTCAAGCCAGATGCCAAGCCTTTTCGCTAGAAGCAACGCTTGGTCAATGCTTTAATTGAGCCCTTAATTCAGAAGGAGGTGCAAAAACTTTTATTTGTCAGAATAATCTTTCCGGTTAGACATTCTACTTGGGTGGCTAATTTAGTTCCTGTCCGCAAGAAGAATGGTGAGATTAGGTTATGTGTGGATTTTAGGAATCTAAACAAGGCCTCTGAGAAAGACAATTATCCATTACCTTCTCTTGATGAAGTATTACAAAAGGTAAATGGATCCCAGATGATGTCATTCTTAGATGGGTATTCTGGATACAATCAGGTACTTGTTAGTCATGAGGATAGGATGAAAACTGCTTTCACCACTAAATGGGGAACATTTGCTTACAGGAGGATGCCATTTGGTCTCATCAATGCTGGAGCTACTTTTCAAAGGGTGATGGATGTTGCTTTCAAAGATCTAATAGGAAAATGTATAATCATTTATGTAGATGATTTAACCATCTTCTCTAGGAATAGAGAAGATCATGCTGCAGACCTGGAAAAGGTTCTAAAGAAATGTATAAGTTATGGTGTCTCTCTTAACCCAAAGAAATGTGTATTTGGAGTTTCTGAAGGAAATCTCTTAGGTCACATTATATCAGAGGAAGGGATGTCCATAGATCCTGGCCGAGTGGAGGCCATCTTGAAATTGACAAAGCCAGGAAGCAAGAAGGAAATGAGGTCTCTCTTTGGGAGGATCAATTTTGTTAGGAAATTTATAACAGGGTTTGCAAAGATTGTCAAACCCCTCAATGAAATGATGAAGAAAGATGCAAAGATTGAGTGGAGTGAAGAGGCTAAGTCTGCTTTCATGTAGATTAAACAATCTATATATGAGGCACCTATTTTGACAAGTCTAGATTATCTAAAACCCTTCTACATTTATTATTTTGCTTCTGAACATTCATGTGCAACAGTTTTAACACAAAGAAGAGAAGAGAGTGAGGAGAGACCGATTGCCTTTATGAGATCTCCATTTAAGAATGCAGAAGTAAGGTATTCACCACTAGAAAAATAAGCCTTTGCATTGGTACGAGCAGTGAAGAAGTTCAGGCATTACATAATTCGAAGTCAAGTTATGGCCATAGTTCCAGATCCATCTGTGAAGTCACTCCTAATGCAAAGTGAATTAGGGGAATGAAGAGGGAAATGGATGGCAATCTTACAAGAGTTTGACTTAGAAATTCTCTCGATGAAACTTGTTCGAGGACAAGGATTGTCAAAAGCAATGGGTGGAGTAGACAAAAGCATCACTTACCAATAGTACACTGTCCAATCATTCACAAAGGATTCCTGGTATACAGATTTAGTCTTCTTCCTCAATAACAAATGTCTGGAAGGAATAAATGCTAATCAAAGGAGAGCATTGAGGATGAAGAGTGCTCATTACATGCTCAAAGGGGGATCCATTTATAGAAAGAATTTTCATGGAATTTACCTACACTGTTTGGATCGGCAAGAAGCAAAACATGCTATTTCTAAGTTTCATGGAATTTATGGAACATGGCATGGATCGACTGATGCTTTGGCTCATCAGGTTTTAAGATTAGGCTATTATTGGCCTTATGTGTTTAGAGATGCACATCAGCACTGCAGGACTTGTCATGTATGATAAATTTCTGCAACTAGAGAAAGAAATCCTGCAATGCCCTTGCAACCGGTATATGAGGTAAGGCCATTTGCCCAATGGGCACTTGATTTTTTAGGTGTAATTAATCCAAATTCTTCTGCAGGTCATAAATTCATCTTGACTGCAACTGACTACTGCACATGTTGGATTGAGGCATAACCTTGCAAGAATAGTACCACAGAGGTGGTCATCAAGTTTCTGACTGAGAACATCACAACCAGGTTTGGAGTTCCATTTGCTCTGGTGTGTGATAATGGCCCTGCTTTTTCTTCTGCTGAGTTTATTTCATGGGCCTATGAACATAAGATTGTTTTGAAGTATTCTTCCAATTACTACCCTCAGGGAAATGGAGTGACTGAGTCCACAAATAAAAATTTATTGGAAGTTATAAGAAAGTTGTTAGAGAATAATCCTAGGGACTGGCATACCCAATTGAGATTTTCCTTATGGGCAGATCAAACCAGAATTAAAGCAGCTCTAGGAAACTCACCTTTTAAGTTAGTTTATGGCCAAGATCCAATCTTCCCAATTCATTTACAAATACCAGTTCTTAAGTTCATGCAAGAATTTTATAACAAGGATGATAGGATTGAGGTTAGACTACTTAATTTATTAAACATGGAAGAGCAAAGAGATGCTGCTTTGCAGCAATTCTCTAAGCATTAGGCTGTTGTCAAGCGCTGGTTTGACAAGAGAGCTGTAATGTCCCTTACCCGGTTTGCCCTAGAATTCATTTGTTGATTAGGTTTAGGGTTCCTTCTTTCCACATGATTGTTCTTTTGAATTAAGTAATCTTGATTTGAAATCTGCATTCACCATATTAACAACATTCCCACACACACATATATTTGTTAGCATTAATATCTAGATATCCAAAATATAAGTATAATCATAAATGCAATTTAACAAGCATAATCATAAATGCAATTTAACAAGCAAGGAGTGCCATGGGTGGATCCGCCCTGAAGCCTTCAAATAAATCTCAAGAGGTTGTCCATCCCAATCCTTCTTGCCTAGTGGCTTAGTACCTACATACTCCATTCATGGCAACACCTTGAAGACACTCATTCTATCAAGGGGAGAGGAATCATGGAATCCTTAAGTAGCCTAAGGTCTACCACCTCCTATTCGCCCAATCCCTAGTCAAGGGCCTAAGGGGCTGCAAGGCCCAATCCCTTGTCTAGGGCCTAAGGGGCACAAGCCTAGGTGGGACCCCCAACCTTCTATAACCCAATCCCCAGTCAAGGGCCTAAGGGGCTGCAGGGCCCAATCCCTTGTCTAGAGCCTAAGGGGCTGAAAGTGGGGTTTTTAGACAATCTACTTAAACCATGGTTCACCCAACCTGATAGGGTTACAAGCACAAAGAAGACAATCTTCACACGATCAGCTATATTTGCATTCATCCAAGATTTATTTCATTCCTATAATCAAATATATCTTCATTTATCAATGGTTCTTTAAGTTCATCATTTCCTAGAATAATTCTCATTATGATAAGATTAAAGAAAGCATTATATCAATAATCAAATTAGCAATATCAATTTCTTATATTCAAAATATGTTAAATATTATTTCTAAGTGACTACATCACTTGAGTTGCTATATCTCTCCATGTTTCCTTACTCGCCTCCTTCAACCTTATACTGAATTGATCATAGGATGAGGACAATTCATAAAAATACATAATCTACTTATGTTTATATTAAAGTGTCATCATTACTTATAAGTATCATTTTTGCATAATCGTATATATATATCTATAATTATTCTTTTTTTATTCATATATTTTCTTTATTCATTGCATATTATTCATTATAAAATTTATCTATATCTATGCATATATACTTGTATGCCTATTAAATAATATATAGATATATATATAAAATGGCTCTATATTCCAATGCATAACAATCATTGT